>JAJOOS010000960.1:0-44852 GCA_029582725.1 Solanum chiquidenum | reverse complement strand
TAGACATTTAGAGAGTTTTGTTTATGGAGAAATTTTCTCTCTATAATTTTTATGTTTTTTATTAGTTTTTAATTATGTAGGTCATGAATTGGTCCTATCATATAATAATATTATGTCTTTTAGTATAGTTTTATGTGTCGTCTAATTTATCAACCATATTATTTGCAATTGCAACCTTCCGCATGACTCCCTAATCACCCTTCATAACCCAACACTTTACTCGTCTTCCTAATACATTTTGTCATGTCAGCAAAATATTCTCAAACATTGTTATATAAAGGCACAAAAAAGCCATTTGGTTGGTGAGATAAAAATAATAATCTCAAGATAACTTCGATATTATTTTATTTTACGTTTAGTTGCAGATATTAATTACTCTTAAGATTATTTTATTTCAATATTTGTATTAAAATAATGAGATTAATTATCCCATATAAAAAGTGGGCTAGATTAGTTATCTCACTTGTACTAAAATAATAAGATTATATTATTTCATCATTTGTACTAAATTCGTATTTAAAAATTAATATTATGTTTTTAAGAAGTGATGACGATAGCTGGAATAATGATGAAGAAAACATTTTGAGTTTTTTTTTCTATGCTTTCTCTTGCGTCATTATGTCATTTGTTGAGTTTAGGTCTAGATTGGCTTAAGTGTACCTATACTTAAGATTTTGGGACTAAATTAAGGCTCACATTAAATATTTAAAAGTTTTATATGCCTGAAATTTAGGCATATAATAAGTTCATATATATATAGAGTTGAAGTTAAATAAATTTAGGCATATAAGTTCATATATATATATATATATATATATAATTGAAGTTTAATCATTTTTGCTTCAATTTTAGATATATGTCATTAATATTCCATCACATTTACTTAAATTTTAGCTATATATAGTTGTATTTAGTCATTTTTGTCTAAATTTCAGCTATGTATAACTACATTTAGTCATTTTTATTTGAACATCAGTCATATTTACCTAGAGTTCATGCAAATATGACCGAAATTAATTTAATTATTTATTTATTATTATTGATGAACTTCAACCATAACTACGTGTCTGAAGTTGTTTCAAACTAAATAAACGTGTAATTTTTTATTTATTTTTTAAAAACACATGTGAAATAATTGTTTTCCAATAGGATACCGGTGTAGATGATTTTTTTTTTGTTAAACCGTTTAGTTGCTGCATAAATATGCTTTCATCAAGACCTTTATTAAGAAAACTTGTCTTGATATATTCATTTGTCAAATCTCATAATTATAATAAAAAGAATGGATAGGAGAATTCTAATGGACTCAAGCAAGGCTATTGGCAAAAAAATTAATCGATTTCTTCTTTCTGAATAAACCCTTTTGCAACAAGTCCAATTTTATAAGTTTGTATTTTTTTTCCATCTATTTTTCTCTTTTTCTTATAGTTCAACTTGCATAGACAATACTATATATACTTTGTAGGATTTTGGGACATCATTTCTGATATTTTTTAAAGTTATTCTCTTTAGGAAAGATCAAAAGCTTAGAAGAATTGGTTTCTTTTGAGTGGGTGTGGCAATCTAGACAAAAATTCTATTTTTATTGTCTTCATCTTTCATTTATTTATTGGGAAAAATATGTGTCTCATTTTATTCTTTATTGTATTAGCTAGGGTTGTGGGACTAGTGCTATTAGTTATATGATTGAGTATTTATATTAGAACATTATTTTTATGTCATTGAAGTTCTCTAGTTATCTATTTCTTCAAGTTTTAATTTCATTTGATGGCTGCAGTATTAAAGTGATTTTTATCCTTGTTTTGCTTGAGGAAGAAATCTAAAAGTATGGGGAAAAATAGCAGGGAACTTAGCCTTTAAATCTTGGAAAAAATATTTAAATACACAACTTATTTTAGCATATTCTCTAAAATTTTCTATCATTTGAATTTTTTTCAAAAATCCCTACTCTCTCATATTTTCGGATACATCACTTTATGCAGTGTATTGATCGGATACACCACTTTAAGTGATGTATCAAATTTTCAGATACATCAATTTACGCGATGCATTGGTCAGAATACATCACTTTACGTGATGCATCAGTCAGATACATCACTTACGCGCGCGATGTATCGATCGGATACATCACTTTATGCGATGTATCAGGATGTACGTGATGCATCAGAACGTTGAGTGATGTATTCGAAGCCGAGACGCAATGTATCGGGACATTGAGGGATATATCCAAAATTGGGATGGATGTATCGGGATGTATCTGGATTTCACCAAATTTAAGGGATTTTTGTAATTTGAAAAAGAATATGAATATGATGTAATTAGCTCTTAACAGTTAACACTATGAAATTTGTGTAAAATTTCCTTAAATCTTATCTAATAACTCGAGCTAAAAATATAAAAATTGACTTGAAATTTGGAACAACTTTCACATATAGCAAACATAAAAATCATATTTGTATGTTATAGCTATAGTTTCCATAATTGTGCTCCATAACAAATTTTATGTTTGCTATGGAGCTTTTGATTTGTATAATTCGCTACAGACATCCAATTTTATACAAATTGTTCAGTTTTGTATAAATTCATTTATACATTGTAATTTGTATGATAAGATATGTATTTGTATAATTATAAGTGTAAAGGACGAAATATATGTATTTGTATTTGTATATACAACACAAACGCATTTTATATCGAAATGTATAAAATGACTAATTATATACCGAAAATGGCTAATTGTATACCGAATCAGATGGCAAAAAAAGGGAATGTTTGCTGCGACTTACAATTAAAATAAACTATGGCTATAACATTTAATTTGAATTAATAGTTTGCTATTTCATGCAATTTTCCCTTAAATTTGATTGATTGGGCTTAAAACCATACTTTAAAGACCGGACAAGCTTAGAGTGAAATTCATTAATTTGGTAGACTTTTAATTAGATTTCAGGAATTATTATATACTGCATCATAATAACATTTGAGTGAGTTAAAACATATACCCAATTGCATAACACAACTCTCGTTGTCTTTACAAATTTATTACAAATTCTAAAAGAAATTCCTTTTATTCAAATAGTGCATAATTCTGTATATATGATATATAACTATATCAAATATATATATGTATATGTATACACTATTATATAATAATTATATATTGATATACAATTTATATACAATGTACGTCTATCGTATAAATAATTTAGTTGGATGATCAACCACCTTCTTCAAATTACAATGTCAAATTCAGATGCAACTATGGTGAAAAAAATCCTCTCTGCTCCCATGACAATCAGCTCACCTACATTTCATTTAAAGACAATCATTGCCTCAAGAAGTCTTTCCATTAAAAAAAACGAGAAGCTAGCTAGGAGAATTGTTACCAATATAAATTCATATTAATCGAACCATAACAAAACTGGTATTTGAAATTCTTAATTGAAAGTTATGCTCTAAATTCAAAGAAAAATGGATCACTCAAAAGAATACTCTCTCTAGGATTAAAGCCCAAAATGTTTTGGTTGACCCATCTTTTGCCTCTTTAAGGTAAGCCCAACTTGGGACAAGGTAGGCTAATTTTGATTAGTACAATGACCAAATGACCAATCATTATAGTGAAAATTTTATTATTGACATCTATAGGACTAATAATTATAAGTTATGACATTATTCTTTATTTTTCTATTAAAACTATATGTATCATGAGTGCTATGATTTCTACTAAGGAAATTGTATATAAGATGAATATAGAACTTGAATTTCATAAGAAAAAATTTGATGAAAATATTGATAACGAAATCACAAAATCCTTTCAAATTAGAGTTGATTACTTTATATATATAGATCAAGCTATTTTTTCACTTCAAAATAGATTTGTACCAAATGAAGAATATGAAAATATTTTTGGTTTCTTATTTAGTGGTAAATTGAGATCACTAGATGATGAGAATTTTTTAAAAAATCATTGTCTTAACCTTAAACTTTCTTTAACACATAATAGTTGTTCTGATATTAATGGTTTAAATTTATTTTTTGAATTAAAAGTGATACGAAAAATAATACAAGTAGAAGATAACGATCTAACAAAAATACTCAATCAAATAAAAAGACTTGATTCTTTCCAAATGCACATATTGCTTGTAGAATAATGTTAACAGTTCTTGTAACTATTGCCTCAACCGAAATAAGTTTTTCGAAACTAAAATTGATTAAATCTTATTTAAGATCAAATTTGTCTCAAGAGAGATTGAATGGATTAACTATGTTATCAATTGAAAAGGATTTATTAAAACAAATCGATTATAAAACAGTAACTAATTATAATGACTTCACAACTAAAAAGCTAGAAAAGTAGGTTTCAAAATAAAAGTATATATGATGAAAAATAAAAAAATATTAGGCCCCTCTCTCAAATTTTGCTTTAGGCCCTCAATCTCGTTGAGTCGGCTCTGTCAGATTATTTGAGTTCTAACAAGGACAAGTTAGCTATATATAGAACTACCTTTAGAGGTTAGGCATTAGGTCTCCCTACTTCATATTTCCACTTGTAGATTCAGAGAATAAATAGATCTAGGAATCATGCTTAATCCCTACACTATAATGGTAAAGATTTAAATGCCAAATTTAGGTGTTGTGACATACCTAAAATATATTAGGCTTAGTGAAGTGACCCTGTAAAATTGAAAAGAATTATTTTGTGACTTATGTAACTGATATTAAGTGTATGAGATATATATATTTTTATAAATATATAACTTATATTAAGTGAGTATATAACTTTGAGTCAGCAATGCGGGCTTAATATATTATGTACAACCTTCTAGTCTAGTGTAATGTACAATTAATAGTAGTAGTACATTATGGGAAAAAATGAACATAAATATATTCTAAATTCTGGTCAATCAAATCGCTCTGCCGGTCTATATTTCGTAAAACGTATAATACGTGTTTTTTAATTTGATTTTAATTGATATATTTAACCTTCAACTTTGAATTTACATAAATTAAACTTATTTTAATTTGAATAAATAGACACATGTGTCCTACGTGGCATCTTAGATGACAATTCGCATTCTATGTGTCGTCCTATGGTAATATGTCACGTAGGACAGTACTTGTTCAACTTTATACAAATTTAAATATTTACTTGTGCACATCTAAAATTAAAAGACATAAATATCATTTAAGGTCAAAATTTCAAATTTAATCAAGCTTTGCTAAGATTATTGAACACTATATAATTATTTTGATAAAATGGTCAAATGACCCCCCAATTTATAATCGGATTTCCAACTACACACTTATACTTCACGGGGGTTCTATTACCCTCTTGAGCTATTTTAAAGTGGATTTATTTCCTCCCTGAAATGTCATTACCAGGCATCTGTCTTGTGGTGAAATACACGCACTTGACACGTGTATTTCACCATTTAATGATTTTTTTTTAAAAAAGTTCTCCTCCTTCCTCTTTCTTTCTCCCCCAATCATTTCTTCAACCTAACTACACTAAACATTATTTTTTACCTCAATAAATTTCTATATCTCTAACATTTTATAAAAACGAAAATTCAACTCACCTTTTCATCTTCTCCGAATCTCTAGAGTCTAGAAGATAGAGGTCCTAATTAATCAAATCTTTCATCCAACTAATTCAATAATTTTCCACATTTTTTTACATTTCGTTTGATTTTCTTCCTTAGACAATTTCAAATACACATTAAATGGGTCATGAACATTTGAGATCAGATTCATCCCTTGAAAATTTCGCCGACAACTCAAAATAATCGCGAATGAGATGACCAATTTGTAACACCAATTTCAGAAACCTCTCTCTCTTCCCCATTCTTTATTATTTCTCCCTTTAAAATTTTCATGATTAATTTATAATTTGAGTTTTTGATTTTGATTCTTCATGAATTTTAGGAGAACATGTAGGATCCTTCTTTTAAAATGTAGAAGAAATTATTTTGTTTTAATTTCTTTTATTAAGTCTGAAAATATTTTTTAAATATACAATTACTTCACTTTGATTTTGTTACTCTTGAATCCATCACTTTAAAAAAATAAAAATTAATGGGTATGTTTTTAATATATTATGTACAACCTTCTAGTCTAGGGTAATGTACAATTAATAGTAGCAGTACATTATGGGAAAAAATGAATATAAATATATTCTAAATTCTGGTCAATCAAATCGCTCTGCCGGTCTACACGTATAATACATAAATGTGTTTTTTAATTTGATTTTAATTGATATATTTAACCTTCAACTTTGAATTTACATAAATGAAACTTATTTTAATTTGAATAAATAGACATATGTGTTCTACGTGGCGTCTTAGATGACAATTCACGTTCTATGTGTCGTCCTATGGTAATGTGTCACGTAGGATATTACTTGTTCAACTTTATACAAATTTAAATATTTACTTGTGCACATTTAAAATTAAAAGACATAAATATCATCTAAGATCAAAATTTTAAATTTAATCAAGCTTTGCTAAGAATATTGAACACTATATAATTTTTTTTTTAAAAGATGGTTCCTTTAACGTGTTCCAAATGTAGAAGAAAAGACAGGTGTAATCGATTTATAAAATAGTCTTATTAAATAAAATTCATTATTTAAATGTACTATATTTTAGGATTTTTCTCCTTTGTATTCACCTAAAAATAATTATCCCTTGCAGTCTTGTCGTGATATTTGAAGCACCATTATGTCAAAATATAAAAAGATATTTGAAGCTTTTTTTGTTTTTTAGTAAATCATATATGTACACCCATTTTGCTCTACAATTTCACGATGGTTATTTCATTTTTTATTTTATTATATAAACATTTTAAACTTATATTTATAACAAAAAAAGTCACTCAACTTAATTTAAATATTACAAGAGTCACTAAATTATTTTTTATATGAAAAACATTTTATTTTTATTAGGTACTGTAGAAAATGTCTCCTCTTAATTTTAAGTAAAATTAAGTGATTTTGTTGTTACAAATAATAGTAGTATAATGATTTTCATAATATTTGAGTAAAACCGACTTTTTGTTATGAAAAAATAATTTACAAATTTTGATATAGTAAAATGAATAAAATAAAAAATTTGATGATCAAAATTGACTCTTTCATCAACAATACATTTTTTTAACGATTTGTTGCTCTCACTCCTATAATTATATATATAAAAAAGTAATTTATATTATCCTTGATCTTTCGAGCTTCGAATATAGGGGATGATTTTATACCAATCTAAGGGTACATTCGGAATGAAGAAAAATAATTGTTTTTAAAATTGCTTTTCTATAAGATTTTGGTTGAATCTAATCATGGTTAATTGTTGAGATTATTTTGTAAAGTTGTATATTAAATTTGGAGTTACTTGGAGATTATTTAAATAAATTTCTAAATTAAAAATGTGTTTGTAAAAATTTTACACACTAAATTATAGTGACTCGTCATAATTATATAGTCAATCCCAACAGTTTATCGTGATCTATAATCATAATTTGGCGATCCATCAGGATTTGACCACTAATCCTAGTGGTTCATCAAAACTAGTAATAAGACAAGTTTTTATTATTATTAATTTGAAATTTACCAGAATTTTCTGTTTTTTTTTTAAAAAAAATTATTATTTCTCATTTGGTGTTTGGAGTTTGTATTAGAACTCCGATTAAATTTAGATTGCACATTGCAAAGCCCATTTGGGGGTGGCGCTCCCCATAGGATCAACATATACAGGGCTCGACCCGAGACATCTAGTTAAGAGTGAAACAATCCCATCACTGCACCGCAACTCATGTTGGTGAATTTTGTGGTTAAATTTGAGTGATTCGTTAGAATAGAAAAATTGAAGAATATTATTGTGTCATGGAAAGTTTTGCACCGTAATTTGAAATTATATTGACACTTTTACTATGTTATATACTATTTATAAGAAAATTAACGGAATCAAAACTTAAAAGATGGCATCGAAAAATCCTAATTGTGCAAATTATTCCTTGATTATTGTTTTGGTTATGTCAAAAAATTTCATAAATAGACAATTAGCGAGTAGTCAATACAATACTAGATGGGGCATGCCCCATGTCCGAATGTTGAGTTGTTATGTGGCCGTTAGTAGTTGTTGGAATATGTGCGTCCACTAACAGTTAATGGACCAGGTCCCTTGACACCGTAAAAACAGAATGTAAGCCCAGACAATAGTCAACATTCACTATACGTCAACAGACCAGATCCCTTGACTCAGCAAAAACAGTAGCTGAAATAAATGCATAGAGTAAATGGCTGGAAGTAAAATCTGCACAATGATTTTACGTGAAAACCCCCTTGCTCAAGGGCGGTGAAAACCACGACCCGTCTTTGTAGGCATTTCAAACCAAACTCCATTTCTTCCAAATAGAGCAATCGGATTACAACAACTTGCAACCTAGGAATTTACCTCTAAATCCCTTCCCCCTAAATGTAGCATTCCACTACAAATAGAGCAACTAAGCAATATCACTTTGCCCACTATGCTACACGACACAAAATAACTTAGAATTCAACTAAGCAGATACCATACTTCCCACTAAATCAACTAGCTCCTAGATGACTTAGAATTTGACTAAGAAACACACAGGTTGCCCACTAAATCACCACCCTCTGGACGATTTAGACTTTGACTAAGCAACAACAATGTTGCCCACTAAACCACCTAACCCTTAGATGATTTAGAATTCAACTAAGCAACAAACAATGTTGCCCACTAAACCACTCAACCTGACTGATTTAGACTTTCTGAACCGAACAAACACAATGATCTAATTCCTTTATAACATAGGAATAGATTTACAAGATAAGCACGGAAGTATACACCCTAAGACAACTAAGACACAAGAAGCTCTATCAGGTCCCTGTTGCTCTTGAGGAGTGTTCTTCCTTAAAAATGGTCTTTTCTTTTGAGCTTATGAATTTTTAGAAATTCACAACTTTGTTTGCCAAATCTTGGGTTTGTGTTTTGGAGAAGAGACTATATAAAATACACACAAACTCCTTGAGACGACCTTATTGGCTAAAAGCCCGCTGTTCAGAAAAGTTGTTCACCTACCACATCAGAGGTGCCAACTTTTCTGACGGCTGTCTTGTCACCTTTTCATATTGCAGTCTTGCAGGGACCTGGTCCCTTGCAATGTTATTTGGGAGTTCCCATTGGACAAACACCTTCGTCTATTCTAATTGGTTAGTACGCTGGCACCTCACCAACCACTGACTGGCAGCAGCTTTATAGTTGTATCCCATTATGCATCTGATGGAGAGAACCCTGCCAGGGACCAGGTCCCTGCATTTGTGAAACACTGAAACAGACAATCTTGTCCGCTCTTCCTATTGGTGCAGTACACTGCACTTTTCACCTACCACCTGACATGACAGCTATAAAAATAACTTTACAGCTTTGCACTACCTTGAATCTGGACTGAAGTACTTTACCAAGGACCGAGTCCCTATATTTGTGAGAATCATCAAAACACTAGAATATAATAGTAGTAATAATACACCACTGCAGTACAATCTATTGATGTCAGTGTGCGCTACTAAAACACACTAGTAGTAATATTACAAAACAGAATTATCCCTTGTTTGATTATTGCCATGTGTCATCAATCGATGCCAATGATATTCTAAGTTATTCAACTGATGAAAAAATATTTTCTTCATTTATTTTTATTTGTCAAATATTAATTTGATACATTTTTTAAGAAATAATAAATATAACGACAATTTTATTATATTATTTTTCAAATATAATAAATTCAATATTTTGAGAAATATATTTAAAAACGACTATTGCTAATAACAAAAATAAATTAGAAACTAAGCAATAAATCATCTTTTGATTTAAACAAATAAGAATAAATATCTATTTTTAGTAAGACATTATGTAATTATAGTTATATGATCAAGAGTATAGACAAGCAAACATACTTATATTGATTTAAAAATATATAATATATGAATGTGTCTTTTAATTTGCGTTTAGTTGATATCTATGTTCTTCAACTTTGAATGTATACAAATATACATACGTATTCTTAGTGGCATAATACACATAAAACGTAAATTTTCACGTAGGATGCATATGTTTATTTATTCAATTTTATATAAATTTGATTATCAACTTACACATAATTAAAATTAAAGAACATAAATATTAAATAAAATAAAATAAAATTAAAAAATATATTTATTTATACTGCCTAAAAAAAACTCATAAGAATAACAATGCGGCATGGATTGGCTGCTGCTTGATTTACTAAAAATGAAGTGAAGCAGCCTACATTATTAGTCCAAAATAAATTGGTCAATTAATAAAATGTGTCTTCAAACACAACTTCAATATAGGTCTTCTAGGTTTTTGTAATTGACTGGTTGAGAAGTTTTCTCTTGATCACTAGATTAAGAGTTCAAGACGGATAAACATAAGAAAATTAATATTATAGGTATTTAATTAAAAAAATAAATAATTTCAATTTTTAATTACTCTTTCTTAATTATGCTGTAGTGGTTGTGGTTGAATTCGACCTTGCCATGAACTATTGTCTTCTATTGATATTTAAAATTCCTAATTGTTATGATATGATTCATCTCTGAATGAAGATTGCAATATTAGTACTAACTCATTAGGTACTAATCACGATTCTTGAATATGAATATTTATCTTGTTATTGATGAGATGAGTGTTTAAATTTGCGTTTCTCCTATAATAATACAGCTAATTGATATAAATGAAATTACTTAGAAAGAGAAAGACGCAATGTTTGACATATAGTACCATATAAAAAAATTGTTGGTCTTGCATGCTCACGTATTGACAATATATTTGGAAAAGGTCATCACAAATAAATATTCATCCACAATCATAAAAGATTGATATATTTAGCTTTTATGTTCAAGACTCAGGCACTAAATTAATGAGCTTTTTTTTTTAAAATTATTTATTTTATTTTATGTGTGCCATCTCTAAGTTGGTGCAACTTGCAAGTTATATTTTTGAATTTGAATATAATATAATAGAGTATGCTTAAAAAATTTAAAAAGTCAAGCAATGTTTGGTTGTGGACTAATTATGAAGATAGTATTGATGAATTAATTGTCTAATATGAATTATTGTGCGGTAAATAATAATATATAGAATGTCATGCATCTATTCATTTAATTTGTGCATTTTTGTATTAAAAACTCTTAGCCACATATTACTAGTATATATATATGTGTTGGCGTATTATTTTAATTACTTTATCTTAATTCTTACATAATCAACTAAATGACATATACTTTTTGTACGATTTTATATGATACTATTATAATTTAAAGTCAAATAACTTTTCGCTTGACTACAAGGATGTGAATAAATAAAGTTATAATTTACACTACTTTTTATCTAACTTATGATTTTGTACTTTATATTTAAAAGAAATTGAGAAAATATTATCAATGATAAGTTTTATCCAGAAATTATTTTCGGCAACATATTTAATAAAACATTTTTTTGTAAATATTAAATTATGTATATAAATACTAAATGTTCCATATTTTCGAATCTTAATAATTGAGAATAAACAATATCCTAGTCATAATCGTTTCAAGACTTTTATTAAATTTTAAATACAAGGATTCCTTAGCTTTTTAACCCTCTTTATTTTTTTCTTATTACTTTATTTTTATTTTTATTTTATAATGACCCTTTAGGTCTTAGAGGGTTAAGTAAGTTGATTAGAAATCACTACTTTTTCATTTGGTCCCAAAGTGGTCCCCAACACACTCACTCTAATACACTGTAGCAGTGCCACTTGTTCCACAACAAATGAGCAAGTATTTATCTTCTTTTTTTTCCGCTCGTCAAAATAACAGGTGATAATAAAAATTAAAAGCAAGATAACATATACGATCAAACCCAAAATAAACCGCTGATAAGTAAGATAATATTCTACTATCTACTATCATTTTACTCTAATCTACTATCTTCATAGCCTTTTCTTTAAAGTTATATCCTCTATAATTAAGTTGAAGCTGCTCACCGTTCTCCAATACATTTTAGACCTATTTCTACCTTTCCTAATACACAATATTTAACTTTTGGTACTTCTTCATTTGGATATCTACACATCTTTCTTTAGCTATCCAAATCATATTTTCCTCATCTTATTCACCACAAAAAATAATTTTTACCATATAATCTAATCACTCAAAACCTCAATTAAGTTGAATTATGCCGTAAAATTTTGTTCAAATAAAAATAATTCTATCTATCTCATCACAATTCATCGATAACAAGTGGCAAGTTCCGGCCTATATACACACTACACCACACCTAAAAAGAGACGGACCAATTTTTCATTAATTAATTCATTAATTAAAGCCCAACACACTTTCAGCAAACGCCGTCGTATAAAAGAGCAGGTTTTGGCCTTCATTTCTCCGCCGCATTTACCATCGATCTCTCGCCGTCGCTGCCACTGTCAACCACCGTAGCTGCTGGCTGAGGAGTTGAATCACCGAAACGGTCAGTGGAAAATGTGTGGATTTCCATAAGTTTTTTTTTCTCATTCCGATCTATAAAGTGAGTATCGGCTGGTGAGTTTTTTTTTCGGCGAAGGAGTTTGCTGTTAGGTCTAGGTGTTCCTTTTTAGTCTTATTTATGGCTTCGGAGGATGTGAAGGCGGCGAGAGATTCGGCTGTGGAGAAAATTGTGAACCTGGCGGAAGAGGCAAAGTTAGCTAGAGAAGAAATTAAGCCAACAAGCCATGCTGTCCTCAGTATCTGCAAGTCACTTGTCGCCGGAGGTGTTGCCGGAGGCGTGTAAGTTTTTTTTATATACTATCACTGACTGTATATGTTTTCTCATGACTATAATCACAAAGCTTTGCCGAGTATTATGCTTCTTTTTTTCCCACCATATTGAGAGTTATGTCTATATTGGAATAATTGGATCCATTTATTGCTGATTACATGCATGGAAATGAAAATTTGCTATTTTGTATGCTCGAGGTTGATTTGGAGTTGTTATTTTTGATTCGGAGTTATGGTTATTTTGTCTGTTCGGGATTGATGCAGAGTTGTTGTTGTTTGTGTTTGTTAGAAATACCTGCTCTCTTTGTTATCTTTGGGTAAAAATGTTAAATTTTATTTATGAAAATGTTAAGTAGATACTTCGAACAAGTAGAAAGATGTGTTCTTGATGAGTTGTCACCCTCCTTATGTGGGAGTGGGTAATTACTACTATCAGTTCTGTCATCTTTGGGGTCAGTTTGCAGGAAAATTACCAGAGAATTGTTATTGAACTGATAAAAGAAGTACAAAATACTGGGTTAACAGACTCGAAATAGTATATAAGATGTTATTATGATTCTATGTTTACTTATATAAGCTTGTTTTTATCTGATGGACTCAAGGTTATAAATTGTATCCTGTTTTATAGAAGGTAATGCTCTATTGGAAACATTCATCTCCAAGGTTTTTGGTATATGCTTTAGTAAAATGATACTGATACTGTCTGCTCTACATGAGTGTTGATACTGACTATTGTTTTGATATGCTTGACTAGTCTTTTTATTTTTGTAAACTTTGACTTGACTTCACACTTACTGCTACTCTCTCTCTTGCAGGTCACGAACTGCTGTGGCTCCACTGGAACGGCTGAAGATATTGCTACAGGTGAAGTATAATCTCATAGCTTGTTTCTTTTCTCTCCGTTGAATATTTTTACCGAAAGACAACAATATAAGCTTTCTTCCTGCCTGCCATACTGGGTATGAATGCTGGAGCACTAAACCCTATATTTTAGTTTGTAACTCTGTATATTTTCCTATTATAAAAAAGTTTCAAGATTTCAAACTTTCTACCTTCCCTCTTTTTTTATCCTGTATCCCCCACAAGAGGCTCAGTGCTTAGATGGAGGTTCCATTTAAATTGTTTGTTCTCTACTTGTAGCGTGATGATGTTTAATGTGCAGGTTCAAAATCCACATAACATAAAATACAATGGCACCATTCAAGGCTTGAAATATATCTGGAGAACTGAAGGGTTCAAAGGACTATTTAAGGGCAATGGCACCAATTGTGCCCGGATCGTCCCAAACTCTGCAGTCAAGTTCTTCAGCTATGAACAAGCTTCCAAGTAATGTTCTTATCATAGCATAGACTTTACATAAACAGTCGGAGGATAATAGAATGCACCTTTATGTTTCTTGTGGCCACTTCATTTTTATAGATATTTCGCTGTTTATATTTTAACATTCACCTTTTATGTGGTGGTAGATCTTGGTCAATTTACTTCAATTCTTCAGTTTGGTGCCATTGTGCGTTTTAGGAGGGACCCTCCCCATACTCAACCAAGAAAAAGAACAAAATGAAAAAGAAGACCAGAAAGGGAAAGATGGTACTTGTTCTTGAAGATTCCATGATCCTAAAGGAAACGAGCTCAATGTGGGTTCCCTACCTTTTGGTATACTGGGGATTTCCTTACCCCAAAACATCGATAAAATATTATGTATCAAAATACTAAATGAAAGGAACGAAATTAGCCGTCTGTGAGAGGAATGTTGGAGAAATCATGATGACATAACTATGTCTTACATGCAAACATGACCTAATTTATGAACCTCATTGTGGCGATGGACAAGTAATGTAATGACCTAATCTGTAGGGATGGCAATTGGTACAGGTTAAAGGCTTAACGGGGCAGGGAAGGGAAATGCTTGAATAGGGCAAGCGGGTCAAAGCTTAAATTTTCAATAATTTAAATAGGGCAGAGCATGGACAGGTTGTGTATTGGGTAATAGCAGGGGAGTCCTTTATTGATCTCATTCGCTTTCACATTCTGAAAATTACCTCCATAATCTAACATTTATGGCTACAACATAAACTATTATTAATATTATTACTATTTCTTATTCCTCTTTTTCCTATCCTACTTTTTCATGCTCACTGGTCCTTTCACGCACACAGAGAAAAGTAGTAAACAATGTTGTTCTTTGATGGATATATATTAGACCCTTTGCAACATTCTTTGATGGATATTCTTGCAGTACAGTTTAGTGGTAGTCTCCCAATCATATGAAGATATTCCTATTCCTTTGTTTTCTGAAACCAAAATCATATGAAGATTTCACCATTTAACTGTAGCTTAGTCTTGCATTATTGTTGTAAATGGAGTGGGGTGGGGTAAGGCTTAGCGGGGTGGGGCCTGTGAATATATTTGAAAAATGCTAAACGGGATGGGTCAAAATGTTAATAGGTCAAGACATACCCTGCCCTAACCCGCCCTATTTACATCCCTACTAATCTGCCCTTTTAGGTATAATAGGGGAAAAAACTATGTTAAGGGTAGGTGAAGACGAGGTCTTGAGAAGGGCCCCATGAAGTACTTTCTGAAGATGGCTATTGTTGATGTCTCAAGTCACTAAAGGATTGTTGAATTTCCAACTTGTTTCTCATGTTACAGTTATAGCATTCTGTTCCAGCTAACTGATTTCTTCCTTGATATTGGAACAGGGGTATATTATATTTGTACCGGCAACAAACTGGAAATGGTATGTCTCTTCCCTTCAAGTTATATACTGGTCATGGAGATCACCCATTGGAAGAAAAAATAGGGATTTTTTATGGGGGCTTCACTGTGTTTGTTTTCGTTTCACCATCCTTGCATTTTAATGAGACTGATATTTCATTGATGAGTCCAGTCATGGGAGGAAACCTAACTACTCATTTGTAGAAAACTGTTAGGAATAGATGTTATTACACATTGCTGTGTTGTAGCTTGTGCTTTGTATGTCATATACCTATATGAAGTTCCTTTCTCCTTTGCCTTCAATCCTAGTTTAGACTCATTTTCTGCTAATGTTTGCTTCGCTAGTTGGAAATGGAAAGCTTTGTTTATCACTTGATTTATGTGTATTGCCCTTGCTGTTCACATTATGTGTATTTGCTATTTGGATGGTAAAAACCCAATCTGTCGAGCATAGAGATGCAAGTTTGGGCTGTGGGTAGTCATTTAGTGGAAAATGAGTCTCCTTTACCAAGTTCAAGCATAATAATGCCTCAGATTGTGGGGCCAAATTTCAGTGATTGCTGTAATCTCACCAGTGTTATCTTCCCTTTTGTAGTTAATCCCCTTCTCAGCAGAACTCTTTTTCTTTCTTAGTTGCGTTTCTGTTATAATAGTGGGCTCATCTGCACATACTATGCTCTCTTAGACAAACTATCATCTGATAAAGGTTCTTTCTAAGAGGTCTGCATTTAGTTGATGAAGCAATTGCATGATTTTGCTTGTTTTGTTCTTTATATGCGAAACTATTACATTCAAGTTTAACAAGAAAATGGAAATGCATTATTTGACTCTTTCATCTTCCTTTACGACAGAGGATGCTCAGCTCACTCCACTATTACGTCTCGGAGCTGGTGCTTGTGCTGGCATAATTGCCATGTCTGCAACTTACCCAATGGATATGGTGCGAGGAAGACTCACTGTGCAGGTAATTTTGTGAATCCTTTTGAATAAATGTTATGAGTTTTGATTTATTCCTCTGGGTATTATTTTGCGAAGGTGCCTTCTAAAATCCTCTTCTCTGCTCTGCAGACAGAGAGCTCTCCTTATCAATACAGAGGAATGTTTCATGCACTATCAACTGTGCTTCGCGAGGAGGGTCCACGAGCTTTGTATAAAGGATGGACTCCTTCTGTCATAGGAGTTGTAAGTTCTCGTTCCCTGGATCAAAGGAGCTGGTTACCAGTACTTGTGATAATTTAATAACCATGCTCACTAGATTTAATGGTAAATCATAATAGAGATCTCCACTTTCAATGTCTTCTATGAAGAAATAGATATGTGAATTAATTTGGCAATCATATTCTTGAAATGCATTGTTGTCTTCATCTGAGAAGGTGTCCATGAAGAAGAAATAAAAGTTCCATTCTCTTTTCAAGGTGAATAACATAAACCAACAGTCAATTAACTAATTAGTATTACAGCCCAATTTTTCTATGGATAAGGTTAAAGATCAATCCCCTTCTCCCTGAATCTTGGATGAAAGGAAAAGGAAGGAACCTATCCAGAAAAAAAAAGGAAAAGAGAAGGAAACATAACACTAGTGGGGAGTTCTTATCGTTCTTACCAATGCTTATCATTTTATTTGGTGTTTGCAGATTCCATATGTGGGGCTTAATTTTGCTGTATATGAATCTTTAAAAGACTGGTTGGTCAAAACAAAACCATTTGGTCTTGTTGATAATTCTGAGCTTGGGGTTGTTACAAGGCTGGCATGTGGAGCTGCTGCAGGAACAGTTGGACAAACTGTTGCCTACCCTCTTGATGTTATTCGCAGAAGGATGCAGATGGTGGGATGGAGTCATGCTGCATCTATTGTTACTGGTGATGGGAGGAGCAAGGCTCCTCTCGAATATACTGGAATGATTGATGCTTTCAGGAAAACTGTCAAGTATGAGGGTGTCAGAGCCTTGTACAAGGGTTTAGTGCCCAATTCAGTGAAGGTTAGTCTTGTTTTCAATATTATTACCTTCCAGCTAAGTTACTCAGACACTTCACTTTTGATGCCGCACCTGTGTCAACATGACATGGGTGTGGGATCCCTACCGAATTTGGGTACTTTGACCAAAGTTAATGGAGAACTTCGGGAGATATACCTACGATTCTGTAATCAAAACGAAAGCTAAGGTGAAATTGAAGAAAATAGAATAACTTGTATATAGAAATGTCTATGTCAGTCCTTTTCCTTTTATCTCCTTCTAGGATTCTCCTCTTGATCAATATTTCTCCTTGGAATACCTTACCTGTATCTGAATCTTATATTTTAGATTATAAAGGTTTTGACCTCTAGATCCACACCCGTATCGGGTACCCACACCCGAGTCCAAGCAATTTAGCCTTCCAGTTCACGTACAGCCTTTTATCCTTCCTGTTTTGGTTATTTGAATCAAGTCCCGTGATATGTTTTATTAGTTGCTTAAGTTCTTGGAGTTGTGAGCACCTCTTCACTTACTATACTGTAGTGTTGCAATTGAGTGTTTACTTACTTAAATAATTTTTTTTACTGTTTCTGAGTAGACATTAATTTTGCTTCTGATAAGACATACTTTATCATTGTTATCTTGTGTATTGTATGCACTTCTACACTAAAATGTTTTTCCCATTATCATTGATGGAGACATTGTTAATTATGGGTTCCCAAATACTAACTTGTGTAATTATGTGTATCATCAACTATCGGCTTTTTTACTTTGATAATCTTGCCAAATCAGACTAGGACATTCTTTTGTTGAGACGTATTTGCATGAGCAAATTAAATTCCACATCCTGGAGGATATCTGATTCTTTGTAGAACATTGAGTTGGATAGTTCAAACAAGTTTAGTGTTTCTATGCTTAGTAAAAAGTATCAAGCATCACATAGAGATGGAATATTGATATGCTTCAGTTAATTAGTATAATTTGAGAACTGCTCTTCTCTAATAATTTGTTGCCACTGAATACTGATCCAAGACAAATAAAATTAAGGGGATACCCTGAGCATGAAATCTTTCCCAGTCAATGTAGAGGGGCGTGCCTATGATCCGTGAGTTTCAAATTGTGCGTCACTAACCCTTGGGGATTCTCAGTTATAAAAATATCATTCCTTGCCAGTGCAAGCTATGGTTGGAGTGAACATATACTGAATGGAACCTTCTCCGTATGTTTCTGTAAAGAGGCTGTTACGGTCCTCTTTTCTGACCTATTGAGTTACTAGGATTTTATTTCCTTTTTCATAATAACTTTTTGTTCCTTTGTCATGTCAGTTTTCTTGATTTCATCCTGACGGTGCTGTGTTGTTCAGGTTGTTCCTTCAATATCTATTGCTTTCGTGGCGTATGAGCAAGTAAAGGACCTATTGGGAGTTGAGATCAGAATTTCTGACTAATGAAGAGAAGCTCCAGTATTTATCTCATTCTTGTGATAGTTTTGTAGGCAAGGATACAAAGGGTTATAATAATAACATGGTGGTTACATAGTCTAGACGGAGAATTTAGAGTCCTGTTCCTAGCCTGTGTTTAGAACTTCCTACTGGATGTGGTTGTTGCTTATTTAGTCGTGTTGTCAATAAGAAAATTATCAAGAATAGTGTAATGAATAATTTGAGTGCCTTTGTGAGTGAGAGAATACGAATATTCATGTGTTTTCAACAGCTTATTTTTGGCTATATGATCAGTTCCTCGAAATTATACAAGTACACTCCTATTTGTATCTTTTCAGTATGTAGCCTATTTGGGCATTGTGTTTTAAAGATGCAAAATATGGTCCTGCCAATAGTATTTATATATATATATATTCTCTGTGTAGCTGCAATCTCCATTGGAGATGCAAACCCCATTGCCTTTAGTTGTTTAAATGGCTGTTTTGAGAATAAAGATGGAAAGGATAAAACCCATTTATTCCTTTCCCTTGTTGTGGGTGTTCTTGGATAAAGAGAAATGACCAACCACCAAGGTTGTGGTGGGTGATGTGATAAGTGCCCTCTGTCTTAATCAAAAGTCTCAGGTTTTGAGTCATCACAAATTCGAATTAGTCTGGTTCCAAAATGGATATTGAATGCCAAGTGAAAAAACAAAGAAAATGGGGGAAATGACAATGTAAAGCAAGAACAATTATACATTGACATAGATAGCTTTGATCTATGTTGACAAACTAAAGAGTAAAACATCACTAGATTTGTCAATACATTGTTTAGTTGTGGTTTTATAAGACTACAAAACTTTTTTTTATTTATCTACTTTTATTACTATGGCTATAAAATGCTGGATTTTTTTTATCAAAAGTATTTAGTAGAAGTGTATCTTGAATACAAATGCCTCTTTCCTCATTGTCATCTATTCATAAATGGAAAAGACCTTCTCTTTCTTTTTGTTTGCTTTGCCCCAAAGATGTTATTCTTCACATTCTTCTGCAGTGTCTGAATGAAAGGAGAGAATCTTGATTACTTTTAAAACAACATAAAGATTAAAATTATTCGTTACTTATGCTGGTGAACGATAACAAGTATCTAAAGACGCAAACAGACCCAAACACCATCATTATTTGTGAAAACCTTACCTGCAATCCTTAATCTTGGTTTGAAACCTGGGAAATTCATGTTCAGTAGCTCTGTATTTATTGATTCCTCCGCGTTTCTTGGAATTAACTTTAGAAATAATGTTGTGTTCTTGATGATCTTTATCATTATCGATCTCAAATTCCTCTAATTTTCGTTCTTCAGATGATAACGAAAAAAATGATAGAACAAGAACAAGATTCAGCTCTGCTAGAAACAATTCTCTTAGTTTCTCATCTCCTTTCTCTTCCTCTCTATCCATTAATTGTTCTTCAAGCTTCGTCGTCATACTCGTAGATTCAACCATTTTTTTTCCACTCAAAAATAATGTCAAGTAGAAAAAATATGTGGATTTTTTATCATAGGAAAATGCCTTGTTGCTATGTAAATAGTAACTGGGATTTGGAAACCATAAGAAGAATAAAGGACAATTATATATAGGTCTAATATGTGGTGTCTAACTCTTTTTGAGTCATCCATCATTTTTTTATGTAACAATAACCACAATTTCATGTATTTTAGGCACATGTTTGGCTAATAGATTTGGTTGGTTTTTTTTTTTTTTTTCCCTTTCTTTCCTCCCATAATTTTTTAAAAAATATTTGCCTTTGCACTAAGACTATTTAATATTCCGTACTCCGTTCATATTTAATTGTCCCATTATTGCATCGAAAAAGATAAATATTGACTAATCTGACTAACATTGAACTTGGTAAAATGAAATGGTTGAATGTTTAATTTGATGCATCTCTTAAGAAATAATAAATATTCTATCATCGCGAGTTATTAGTATTATCCAAATGTTGGGGAATGAATTGAAATTGATTAATACTTAATAATAAGGGTAAAATATATATAAAATAATAAATTATTTCTTGATTTTCCAAACTTAATAAGTTAACATAGATATTTATTTTTAATATAATGATTAAGTAAAAATAGACATTAAATAGTGAATAAACACGCATTATGATGTGATATAAATATAGTTATACAAAGTCAGATTGCATTAGGTAAACATTTAATTAAAAAGAATTCAAAGTAGGTGTAATAGTTTGCTTAAATAATGTTACTTGTACAACATTAATGTTTAAATAATTGTTACTTGTACAACATAAATGATAAAGAATTAAAAAGATATTCATCATCAGTTTAAGTTGGATAATGATAGCGAAGTAAAATTTATTCATAAAGATTTGTTTCTCAACTCAAATTCAAATTAAAGATAAATGAGATAATGATAAGAATTAAAAGGATATTTATCTTCAATTCAAATTTATTAATTATTATTGAAGATAAATATCATAAAAATTAAAAGATTACCACTTTACTATTATATGTAAGTGGCTGGAAACACACACATGTTGGTCAACATGTGTGCTTCTAGCCATTAACATTTCATTTAAGGACAATTTAGTTAATTATTATAGAAATCTACTTTTTATTATGCTTGTATTGTTTGTACATTTCGCTTTGAAAATTGTATGGTTCAAGAATATTTTCTTTAATTCCTATTATATCGTTGTGTTAATAATGTTTATGGTTGCAGTACTTTTTCAAACTCTCATTTACCCCTTCTTTTACCCTTTTTATTTTTTACAATAAATTCATTGATGGACTTTGATAAATACATTGAATAATTGAACCTTTTTCAATTTTCAATGAGCTTTTTCTATTACCACTAAAACTCTAAAACAGTCTATCTTTCTGTTTGTCTATAATATAAAACATAGAAACACTTCTAAAAACAAGTACTATTCTCTCAAATAATATTCAATGAGTTTTTAGATTAGTACCATGTGGATCATAAAATAATGTATGGTTGAGATTCATTTCAAACACTTATCAGAAAAGTCAAAAATAATAAAGTAAAGCGGGATTTTGAATTAATGGTGACAATAAGGTTGGAAAACTAAATGGTAGTGATTCAAGTTATTTTAATTGAGTGGAGGTGACAATTATGTCATTAAGGATTAATAATTTATTAGGAAGGTGTGGGAGTTGCCCTTAAGTTTTTAAATTAACACTTTGGCCCATCACATTAAATGAAGGGTAAAAGATTAAATCTCAATTTTAACTAAAAAAAGGAACCCAAAAGGGAAAAAAAGAAAAGAAAAACCTATCATTTTTGGAGCTTCCAACAAATGATGCAATTTATTCCACAAATGAGTATATAATTTTTTTTACAACAGATGACTCATGTTGGAAAAGCCATTTTTTGTAAAATGCATTATTTATTGCAACATATGACTTATCTCTTTAATAGATGACTTATCTATTTCAATAAAATAGTTATATGTTGTAACAATTGAGTTATTTGTTGCAACAGAATAATAGGATATAACTGATGCCTTATGTGTTGTAACATATGTTTTATATGACTTATCTATTGCAACATATAAAATATCTGTTATAATTTTAATAGTTAGTGTAACAACTTCAAATAATTACTTCATTTTCAACAGACATTTTCAATGACTTTAAAATTTCTAAAATCAAAGTAAAATAATTTGTCAAATAGATCTAAAAAGAAAAAAAATGCGATAAAATAATATACATCGACGACAACAATAACGACGACAAGGACGATAAAGAAGTAGAAGTAGTACATAGAGGAATAGAGAAAGAAAGAAAGAAAAAGAATAGAAAGGAAGAAATCTTGAAAGAGAAAAATATTTGAAAAGATAATGAAGCGGGAATGTTGGAAATTTGAAATTTAAAAACAGGGAAAACTTTTTAAAATATTTGAAATATTAATCTACAACCCAAAGTTTTTAATTACTCTAATCAAGTCAACTTTCATTTAATCTTCTTTGACTAAGTCAATGTTATCAAAAAACAAAACCAAGACTTATTTAACACCTTTTATTCAATTTTCTCAAGTAAAGCTAACGTTATCCATTAAAATAGTTTGATTATTTTAGATTTACACCAAAATAGGACCCTATTAAAAAAAATAGCGCCCTCCGGGGATGATTTTTTTAATTCACTGAATAAATTACCACTGTCAATGTCTTAATTAAAAAAAATTGGCATGACATTTTTTTTTAGTTAAGACGTTGATAGTGTCAATTTACTCACTTAATAAAAAAAAATCCTCCCGGAGAGTGCTATTTTTCGAATAGGGAGATATTTGGTGTAAATGTTCAATAATCAAATTATTTTAATGAATATCGTTAGCTTTATTTTTACTATTTTTGTCTTTTCTATTAAGTGTAAGATTTGGAGTGAATCACAACCATACATTATTTTATGATCCACATGACATTAATCTAAGAGGCCATTGAACATTACTTGAGGGAATAATACTTAACTTGATCTTTACCACTTTTAGAAGTGTTTCTATGTTTTATATTATAGAAAAAACAACTACCTTTTTAAAGCTTTAAAAAATAACTTCTCCTACTTTTCATATACATTTATTTTCTTCAAAAGCTTGGTCAAACATCTCATATTTTAAAAACAAACTTTTTTGAAAGAAAAAAACACTTTTAACTTTAAAAAATTTGATTAGATATACTATAAGCCTGAACAATTTCTTAAGATTTATTTTTTTCTTAAAAATAAATTTTCTCAAGTTTTATTTTGTTTTCAAAACTCTCGATCGAGCAAAAAGGACTAATAAGCAATGTACTATTAGTCCTTGTGCATATGTTTAATGTGTTCTTTTACAATTTGAGAGTAGTTTAATTTAGAAACAAATTATCAGGTAATTAATAATATAAAAATTATAATGTATGTATGAATTATTTTTTATGGAACATTTAGTTTAATACATTGCATGTTGGTATGCAAAAACAAATTTCAAATTATAAATATAAGTTCAAATACTTGCAAAAGAGCCCATATAACTTAGGTAGTGTACTGTTCTTAACTCCATGGATACACCATTAGCAAAGTATAGAGTAACTTGAGGAAACATCTTAGTTACATTATTAGAGAACCTATTCAAGTCACCAAAGAAATCAATTAGGTACTTAATAATTTGAATTAAATATTCATTATCGAAATACAAAACATTAACCATGAAGAAATTGGATAGCATGAAGTCATTCTTGATATGATTAAATTGGCAAAAGAATAAATATCGTCAGTTATCTGTAAATAAATAAGTTAAAAGAAAAATTAAGAGAATTAGTAAATTTGCTTGCTTCCTTGCACATGTAGTTAGGTAGCCTTTAATGAATTAGAAGAAATACACGTATACTGCACAGAAAATGCACAAGATGCACGTATACTGCACAGAAAATGCATAAGATGCACGTATACTGCACAGAAAACGCACAAGATGCACGTGTGACTCATAATTGATGATAGTAGGTAAGACAACTACTCAACGAGATTCAGGTCGAAGGAACTATTCACTACAAAATTGATGACTCTAGTAGTAGTGGTACATAGAATCCAAGCGTGCCTAGCTCGGTCTCTAGCCTCCAATTCGTCGATTGTAATGACGTGGTTTGGTGGTAATAGACTCTCCAGTTGCAGTACTTCCGCAGCACCTGAAATCAAATTTCAAAAGCATGCATTATAAAAGCTAAGAAAGTACTTATGGCAAGAGGGGATCACTATATAACCCTAACTACAACGACTAAATATTACTATAAATTGTACTACAATTATTACTACAAATTGTAAAACTTCACCTAAAGAATAATACTCTTCCTCCGTCTTGAATACTTCATTAAACTTCAACATAGATGATTAAAAGAAAATTAATTATAAAGAACTAATTAATCCATGACAAGCATGCATGCATACTAACTAATTATCTTACCACATTAGAAGCACATAACTGGCTACAAGAGTCGAGTAGAAACAACGTCCAGATCATGATCTTTACTTTATTTTTTTTCATAACAAATTGCAAAATCATATATTAACATTGTTATGTTGAGACTAATAATTTCTTTAGAACTTTGTTATTTTTACTTTGTTATTTTGAGACTAATAATTACTTCAGAACTTTGTTATTTTAACTTTGGTATGTTGAGACTAACTTTGTTATGCTGTGACTAATAAATTATATAATCCAATTAGTTTTAAATAATCATTTTTATTTTTATGTTGTAATCAAAAGTTATGGCCAAGTCCCCCAATTTCTTTCAAATTTATATAATACCGTAAATGGCTTGAGAAAATTTATAAGAAAGACTACTCACCCAAAAATAATTGGTGCTGAAAAGCTAGCGGTCATCGAAGTCCTTAAGATTGTGTCCAAATGCAATATGTCAGATACAAAATAGTCAGTTATACGACTCTCATCCACGTAATTCAAGGTATAACCACATTACTTTGTCCTTGTGCATTCACACACTAGGGTTGAACAGGAAATGATAATTGCAATTTTTGAGTTGCGAATGTCATAGGAGTTCAGCTTAACCTACAAGAACATAATAATGACTTTAGACAATTCTAGAAAAAACAATACAATGATTTATTTATTTTTTATCTCAAGTCCACTTGTTCGAGGACAATTGTTGCAAGAATTACTTGAAATCCACGAGACCTCACTCTTAGTATCTATCAACAAATTGTATTCTCTTGGCGGCGATCCCACTTTTACTTTCGCATAATATATGCTACAATTACAAAAAGTATAAAAAAATCAGTGAAATACAATGGTCAATAAGTAATAACATTGGTTGTAAAGCATTGAAAAATAAAATAAAAAGTAATAGCAATCATTGTATTATATTAAAAATAAAAAAAACTCTCAAAGTAAAGTTAAATTATCAAAATATTCTTATTTACTCCTCATCTAAATACCGCTTATGTAATATTACTACTAATCAGTAAATTCACTTCAAATAAATGTTAAGTACATTAATTAAATGGAAAATCATTGGCATGTAGTTCATATATATTTCAAGTACTTATAAAATTTTTATTAAGTAGTCGCCGTTATTCAATTGAAATAATCTTCAGAAATTTTTATCTCGTACAACTCCTCCATGAGGTGCATAATGAGAATTGCACTTTCTTGAAGTGCTTTCATTTCCGTGCAATTATTGGTTACAATTTTATTTTTTTATAGTATCATTTTATGTGTAATGCACATGAGATAAATATGCGGCGCACGATACTAGTTTTGTTGAATATATTTGGATTCTTTACTAAAGTTTGACTTTATAATCTATCAATTAATTTCATTCAGCATATATGTGATATTTTAAGAAAAAATACTACGTAATTAACAAAAGATACATGTATAATGCACATAAAGCGCACAAGATGCACGTGTGACACATAATTGATGATAGTAGGCAAAATAAATACCCAATGAGATTGAGGTCGAACGAACTGTTCAACGAAAAATTGATGACTCCACTAGTGGTTGTTCGCAGAATTTGAGCGTGTCTAACTCAGTCTCTTGCCACCAATTCATCAATCCTAGTGAGCGACGTGATTTGCTAGTAACAGACTCTCCAAGTGCAATACTCCTACACACCTGAAAGAAAATTTAAAAAACATGCACATAAAAAGTAAAAATACTTATGAAAACTGTATAACCCTAATTGTAATGACTAGATATTACTATAAATTGTATAATCTCACTTGAAGAATAGTACTCCTCCTCCGTCTTGAATACTTCATTAAACTTCAACACATATGAGCAAAAGAAAATTAATTATAATGAACTAATTAATCAATGAAAAACATGTATGCATACTAACTAATTATCTTACCACATCAGGACATAACTGGCTACCGGAGGCCAGTAGAAACAACAATCCGAGCCTACACTCTAGACATAATCGACACTCGAAAATCATTACTAATATTTGTAACGCCCATGAGAAAAAAAGGGTCTGGTCAATAACATAGCTCTTTCTTTTTCCGATCTCCTTTCGAAGGAAAGACCTTCACATTAATAATCTGGTAGGGTCAAACGACTTTCTTTTTCCTAGTCGAGCCTATATCCTGGACGTGACCGGCACTCGAGAAATATTAATGGTCCCCAAGCGAACCCTTGGCCTGTCAAACTACTTAGTGGAAGACTTACTCAAGTGATAAAAGACTTAAAACATAATTTTCTTGAACATTTAAATTCAAAGTAAAAACTCAACTCAAACTGTTTGTAAAATACTCATTAGCATAAGTATAATAGTTTGCAAATACATCCCAAGGAAAAGTAAATTCTGAAAGACTCCTTAACTCTATCTATCTATGAAGACTCTATTGCTCAAGATTGATGTAATGACAAGTCCCACAATATCTCAAGACCTAGACTAGAAAATAAATGTGAAGTCCCCTGGAATGCAGGGAAGCTCACCCAAACTATCTGAAGTGCAAAGTGATCTCAACGAAACATCTGTTGATGATCATGAACACTCGTATCTGCATAATAATAAGATACATATCGAATGACATCAGTACATTGAATGTACGAGTATGTAAAGAAAATTGAATGCATAGATAACTGAACTGATAAGATTGGAAGAATATTCACCTCAACTCAACTCCAATACAAAAGCAATAATAAGAGATGAAATGTTTAATTCTTCATAAAAATAGAAGATATTAACTCAAGGGTGTATATAAAAATGCAACAAATTACTCTTTACTCTTATTTGGGAGATTCTCTAACAGACAACAATCACTATGAGTTATGTGATGATACATCATCTCGCCCACGCTGCCAGAATTGTCCTATACCTTGTCGGGGTATAAAACACCTCAACTAAGTGGATCCACTTAGCAATAAATATTCATCTAAAAAGTATGATCTTTTACATGGTTTATGATGATTTTGAGTTGTCTGAACTCATCCCCATATCAGTGTTCATTACTACTCCCAACAATATATATACTCATGCTCAATTTTATAAAACATACTCTTTTTCTAGTTTGAGATAATTGCTCAAACTCTTCTCTTAAAAGAGGTAACTGCTCTGAAATATCTCTGAACTCATAAACTCGTTTAGAAATCAAAGTTTCTCATTTCTCAAAATAATACTCTTTTTTCATGTAAATGAAACAATTGGGAAATACTTAGTTCCCCTATACTCTTTCTCAAAATCCTCTTTAGTTCCTCAAAAATTCAGTTTAAAACATAAATGTTGGCTTTAAAAGATTATCAAAATTTCTAACTCGAAATAGGGTTCATGTTAATTAAATATAGACATGAACGAATCAACACAAGGATCTCAACAACAAAATAGAAAGTAAATACTCAAAATATAATTTAAAAAGAATAAAAAAATCAAGAACTCAAAATCAACTAATCTTTGCTTTCTCAGAAAATTAGGTTAAGATCATTGTTGGGTAAAAATATTCTCAATAATAACTCAAAAAAAGCTCTCAAATTTTTCTCTTAAACTCACTTTAGTTTTGAACATGTATTAAGACATGCGATTAATATATGCAGGGATTTTCAAAGGTAAATGAAACCTATATGAGCTAATACAAGGAAGGGAAACGTGGCCGCAACTTAGAGGAACATGTCCCGGATGAAACAAGGAAAGATTGGACAAGAAATGCTTGACGTACTGCTGATGCAGTGCGCCAGACCCTTAACTTCAGAAGTCAGGCCTTGGCGCACTGCTGGCGCGTCGCCCCAGGGCTTGAACTTCAGAAGTCAGGCCTTAATGCTGTCAAACCCCGAGCCTACACCTTGGGCGGGACTAGTACTCGAGAACCATTGCTGGCCCTAAGCGAACCCTTGGCCTGGCTTACTTACTCAGCGGAAGACTATATGCAATAAGAAAGGAATTCAAATGCTAAACAACTTAACTATCTTAAACTGAACTCATAATGTTTTGAAAATAAACATTTAACTTAGCCAAAATGGCAACTCAAATCTGAACATAAGTCAATAACAAAATGATGATGAATGAACTATCATCTGATTGACTATCTATGAAGCCTCTAAAACAACTGAGATGGATGTCGGGACAGGCCCACGACATCCTAATGAACTATTTAATACTGAAAGTAAACAAAAGGGATCCTCCGGAATACAAAGAGGCTCACCAACAGACTCTGAACTGCTCACTGGATCAATGATGCGCTGGATGCCGATCCTAGTTACATGCGTCTGCATCATAATACGATGCAGGCCAACTGGAATCAGTACATTGAATGTACGAGTATGCTAGTTGGAATGCTAAACATAACTTAAGCTTGAAAAAGATCTAAAAGAAACACTTACCTTGGCTTTACTCAACTCCTGAATTACTTAACTCAACTTACTGAACTCATTTCAATATAAAGCAGTTTAAAAACAAGTGCAATATAAAGAAAAGCTGTTTAAAACATGATGTCAACTCTGTGTGTATGCAAAGATACAAATAACTTTGAGATGTATGTAAAAATACAAATAAACTGATGTATATAAAAATACAAAGTACTACTGTCGGAGTTTCTCTAACCGACAACCATCACATAAGAGCTATTGTGATGATACAACGATCTCCCACACGCTGCCAACGCATCCTATACCCTGCCACAAGTATAGGACATGAACTACTAAGTGAATCCACTAGTCTATGCGAAAAGGATTCATCTAAAAAGTATGACCCTTTTCTACCCATGATGGCCACATGGTTTATGGAGACGTGAGCTATCTGAACTCAAGTTCGTCCCCATATCGGTGCTCAATACTATTCCCAAAATATACTAGCTCTTTATGTTTTAAAACCATACTCCTTTCTGTGATTTGAGATTAGTGCTCAAAAACTTAGCTCAAAGGCTATCTTGGAAATCAAAATTTCCCCTCTTGCTTCATTTAGAAAGCGATTACTCTTTACTAAAAACTAGCCCGAAGGCTCTTTGGAAATCTCAGTTTTCGTTCTTATTTAAATGTGAAAACATTTTAAATCTTTTTGGGAATACTTAGTCCCCATATACTTTTGAAGAAATGAACTTCAACTTTACTCTTTACTGAACTCAAAACTTAAGTCTTAAAACAAGGTTAAAACGTTTGCAAAAGACTTTTGGAAAACTTTATGAACTTCTCTTAACTTGACTCTTGACTTCTCTTGGCTTGACTCTTAACTGATCCTTGAATTGAATTATGGATTCAAGAATTGTGATTTGTGATTGGTGATTGGAAAGATCTTCTGATGCTTAGGAATGATCTTAGATAGCTAAACATGAACAAATGACCGAAAGTCAAAATTTGAGGGTGGGTCCGCGATGTGGAGAAGCTTTTAAAATTTAGTTTTGAAAATGACTTTTGAGGCAGAACACTCCGTGACAGCTCCGCGACGCAAAATAGAAATTTCCAAATCTGGGAACCAGCTCCGCGATGCACCACTGATGTCGGATTTCGTCTGACGAAATCTCTTCTTCATTTTTCGGCTCTAAACCCTCTAAACTCCATGGGTTATTTTACCCAACACTTAGAATCGATTGAATGTTCAAAGTACATCAGATTCTACTCAAAATCGAACCTAAAATCACAGATTAAGATCAAACAACTCCACAACGAATTCAACAAAACAACAATCTAATGAAACTTCAACAAACCCATCCAAGAACTCAATTTCTAAGCTTTCAAAAACTTAAATTCGCTGAAATAAATCATGATTGGCACGTGGGCAAATTAACCCAACGCTATGTGATCTCACATACCTTGTGGGGATCACCCCCGACGAAATCCACAAGCCAAACTCGATGATCTTGACGAATCTTGAACATTCTTCTCATTTCTCCTCTTTTCTCCTCTTCTTTTCTCTTCTCTCAAAACCCTAACTCTTTTTCCAAAAGCGTAAACTGACTAAGTTCAGTTTAGACCCCTAAGAAATTACCAAAAACAAAGTAAAATAAAAGGGTAAGGAAAAGACCAAACTACCCTTCAAAAATCCGGATTTGGACTTTCCTTAATCCAACAGCCCAACTTCCAAAAGGCATAACTTACTCATACAAACTCGGAATCGCGCAAACTTGGCAGTGTTGGAAATATCATTAAAAGATATTTCCAACCATATCTTGAAGTACACATAACTCATCCTAATCTAGGATTTATGGCCGTTTGAAGTTGACCAAAAACTCACTTTTCCTAACCTAAACAAATTTCCAGATTTTCAATTCTTCACAAAAATAACTATTTCCAATTCTTAGCTTCTTCCTAGATATTTAAAATTGTGAGATGTTACAGATGCACTACTGGCGCGTCTCCCCAAGGCCCGATCTTTAGAAGTTCAGCCTTAGCACTATCATGGCGCACCGCCCCAAGTCCTTCCCCAGTACCCCGATGAATTTTTAAGCTTAAATTAGGACCCCAACTTAGTTTAGAATTAAAAAATTTCTCCTAAACTCTTCTTGATTCTCAAACCCAACACGAATACATGAGAAATTTCATATGATTCCTTTGGAAACATAACTTTATCAAATCAATAGGCTCCATGTGATACTAAGCATGAACAAAACAATAATATTCACAAAACAAAAGAATAAAAAAGTCTCAATTGTTGAAGAATCGAACTCAATATAGAAAACTATGAATGGATCCTTTCGATGTAACGATTTATTGACTAAATTGAGATGTAGGGTGGAGGGAAAAGAAGTCCAACACTATGAGAAGCCTTACATACCTAGAAAGAACAAACGTTCTTGGCGAAAATCAACGAAATCTTGAAGAACGCTTGAAACCTAGCTTTTCTCCTCCTGGAACCTTGATCTAATTTCTCTAAATGTTAAAAATGTGAAAAGATGGTTTAAAACTGATTATACCCCTAAATTGGATGAAGAAAAATGTGTCTAGGCTTAGAATGGATGGGAAAAGACCAAACTACCCCTCTAAAATGATTAAGATGCCTTTAAAAGAGAGACTTTACTAAAACAGGCAAATTTTTTTACTCGAAGCTCGAAATTAAGCATATTTGGCAGCGTTGAAAAGAGGGCTCAATGAAATTTAATTTGATAGGTCATGAGCGGCCCATTTATTTATGTGCTAAGAATTATAATTGTTTGAAGTTGGCCAAAGTAAAATCTCATATTGAAACTCAATCGCTAAGAAAACTTGCAACTTGAATTTATGCTAGGGGATTCTAGTGACCTTAATTCATATCCAGAATCATTCCCACACTAGTGATATTATTATACTTAGAGACAACATCATTTGAGACTTGTGTTTTTTCCCTCAAATATTGTAATACATCAAAGGTTTGTGCAGTTGTGCACATGAAAACTAGGGTTTGGAGATTTAATCAAGTTGACTTTGTTATCCGCATTTTTATTTGTTGTTAAATTTTCATTTTTATTTTACTTCTATATTTTATCATAATATTTGGATTGTAGCCTGACTTGTCTTGGTGGGATAAGACAAGTGCCATCACATTCATTTTTGGGTCGTGCCATAAGGATTATATTACCTAGGTGTTAAAGTAGATGCCCACACGCCTCGATAGGTAGGGGTCGTGATAATTTGATATTATAGCCCAAGTTATCGATCTTCTGGTACAAGATCAACTATCGAATAAAGTCATGAGGAATGGTGTATTAACGTCCACATTTAATCTTCATGGGACTATGAGACATTGTAGAAAATTGTCTCACTCCCTCACTTCTTTCGTGTAATCTGACACTTGCAGTATGGATTGAGTCCAATTTGTGTCACCGAATTCTAATTGATATCTCAATGATGTAAAATGGATTTCATTGTCGTGGCTGAAGGGATGCAACCAATGGAAGTTAGAACTAGAAATTTCCGTTTGGCGCGTGGTTTTAGAGGCTATGTAAATGCATGGATTAAAAAGTAATGAATATGACTTGCTTCAGTGATAGAGTTTATTACCGTGATTATGTGCACTACATTTTCTGAGTGACTAAAATTGTGTGAGATGTAATTGCCTGAATTTTCTTTGAGAATGTGATTAAGAAAGAGTCATAACTTGATTATGTGCAATGATTTCGTAATAGATTACTATGTGATTAACTGAATATTTTTATGTTAAAAATTATGCATAGACTTATCGTTGATAAAAATATTAAAGGAAAAATGATAAATTATGACAATAGGGAAACCCTAATTTTAGGATGATGGGGATTGATTGGGAACCATGGGGAAAATGACTATTCTAATATGATATGACGAACAAGTTTTGATGTAATTTGAGACTATGTTTTATGATCGCGTAGTGCTAATTAGTTCTTAACATGATGGGCATGATCTTAAAGTTATGTTCGAGACCATGATGCAAGGTCTGTGTTATACATATCTTGAAACGATCTTGAGGTTATTTTTGAGGTAGTGTTGCGTTTTCAAGAGTTGGTATTGATAATGGGTATTGAGGTATTGATAATAGGTATTGAAGAATAAGGTAATCTTGCAAAAAAATATATTTAATTTATGGGTTGAACTCATCGGGACCACCATAGCGGAACTGACCCGCTACAACACTTTTGCTATGATGAGAATTTTCATACTATAGCGGCAATAGTTGTAGCGGCGTCACAACCGCTATAGTGGGCAGGGTGGGACAAAATCTGTGCCTTATTTTTTCCTATTTGCATTTCATTCTCAGGACGTTTAAGATCAAAATCAAGCTTTGATCAATGTGAAAACAATAGAAATAGATCAAAATAACCATGCTAAGACAATTACTATCATGCAACAGTCATTATGTGCGTAATGAAGTAAAGAGAGTGAGGAAAATAATTATTACCTTAGTATCGACATTTAGAAAGGAGTTATTGAGCGAGAAAAAATGAGTTTTAGAGAGTAAAGGAAAGAAATGGATGAGAAACTCATTCGTCTCCCTCTTACTCTATTTTTGAATTCTGTCATGATACTATAGCAACGCTACTATAGTGACATTATTACGACTATAACGGGGTAAGGTAGGTGGGCATGAAAATTTTTGTGGTTTCGTTCGTTTAAATTTCCTAACCTGGTATACTTGGGTACATGGGATGCTGCAGTTTTATATGGTTCACTAGGATTCAAATTCTTTCTTGACGTTATTGAATTAGGCAATGATCTTCGGAGACGAATAATGGGTAAATTGATATCTATTGTAATGACTTGATTCATCGTTATTCAAAAGGCACCTTGTGCAGAGTCTCAAAATATTTCGAAATACGTTGCCAATTTAAAAGTGGGATGACACGACAAAAATCTCAAAATTTGAAGTTGACCCCAGCTAACTTCATTTCATCATAGTGGGAATATTCCCGCTATCATGTGGCACTATAGTGGCGTGTCAGATGCTATAACAGAGTCAGTAGTGCAGAAACTTAAAAACGTGAATTCTTTTAATTTTCCTCTTCCCCAATGGTAAAACACATGAGGGTTACTCCAAAAATTGCTTCAATCTTGGGGACATGGGAGAGGAGAGATTCTAGCATAAGGAGGTCAAATCCATGAATTTTCAATTTACATCCGTCAAGATTCGTTCCCACGGAGCCAAAAGCTTGTGTTTAAAGTTATTTAGTAGTTGTTTGGTGTCCTAGTAGAATAATCTTTATTGAGTAATAAGACTTGTCTTTACTCACATAATACATTGTGAATCGTCGGGAGTTAGCATGTATGAGCCTTCAGGCGTGGAGTTTGGTCGGACGAATGTGTGGATCACGATTGTTTTAGGGTGGTATGGTACTTAACTTTATCATCTAATGAATGCAATGTTTTTTTAAAATAAAATCTTTGTAAAGGTATATTTGATGTTTTTCATAAATGAATCACTTTTTTTTAACTTCTTTAATTATCATTATTTGAATTTCTCATTTTTATTTTATTTTTTTGTTCTCATTCTTTAGTGTAAACATAAGAGAAATAAAAAGAAATAAGTGTGAATGAAAAAAGAGAAAAAAAAATTAAAACTAAGGGCTCGTTTGGCCACGTGATATGAAATCATGAGATGAAGTTGAAGTTTTGTTTGGACATGCGATTTGAAATTTTCAGTATATTTTCTCATAAACATAGAAACCTCCTAAGTTGTAAAACTATTAAAATTGTCCCAATTCTTTATACAATCTTACCGAATAAGCACAAGTTTATAAAATCACATAATACACTATCACAAAGATATTCTTAAAAAAATATAATATTTATTGATCAAATTTTAATTCAATAAAAAAGTAAAATTAAATATAAGTCGTGGTATACTAGTCTTTAATATAATCCCCCACATACTATGAACAATCTTCTCACGTTGAACTTGCATTTTCTCGTTCATATGACTGAGAAGACGAACCACCATTGTTACTTTGAGCCATTTGTTGGTCAATTTGGTTGGTAAATATATTTGATAAAAAATAATGAATTTGGTGACTATAAATGGTAGAGTAGAAATTTATTTGAAGTATAATAAATTCTATGTTAGTGAGAATAATCATCATATGAGATATAAATGGTTTAAAAAGTAATGATATGCATTATAAATTTTATTTACATATGAAATAAATGGTTAGCAGATATATGTGTGGGGTTATTTATACAAAATATAAACTTGTGGGTTAATTTTTGTATTTAAAAAATCCCAAATCATGATTTAAAATTCCTAAATCATGATTTTTAGGCCCATTTGGCCATGCGATATGAATTCATGATTTGAAATCATGATATGAAATTATGAGATGAAATTGAAGTTTTGTTAGGATATACAATTTGGACTTTTTATGTTGTATGTTTTCTCATAAACATAAAAACTCCATAAGTTGTAAAACTATCAAAATTGTCCCAATTATTTATACAATCTTACCAAATAAACAAAAGCTTATAAAATCGCATAATACATTATCACAAAATTATTCTTAAAAAACAATATTTTGATTAAACCTTAATTCAATAAAAAATAAAATTGAACATAAATTGTAGTGTTCAAATTGTTAGTAGCTAAAAAAATTATTTTTGCAATTAATGACATAGTGATTAGTCTTGTCCACTCAATTTAATGATGATTATTTTTTATTATTAAACATTGATTTGAATGAAGTAGTAATAAATTTGATAAAAAATAATGATTTGGTGAACATAAACGGTATATTAAGAATTGTTTTGAAGTAAAAATAAATTTTATATTGACGAGAATAATTGTTATATGAGATATAAAAGGTTTAAAAAATAATGATATGAATTATAAATTTTATTTACATATAAAATAAATGGTTATATAAATTAAATGTGAGTTATTTTTACAAAATATAAATTTGCGGGTTAATTTTTTTTATTTGAAAAATCTCATATCATGATTTGAAATTCCTAAATCATGATTTTTGAAGGATTTGAGATTTTATGTCATGATATGAAATTATGAAATAAAATCAACATAAAATTGCATGTCCAAATAATGATTTCATCTCATGATCATGAGATGAAATCGCATGGCCAAAGCCCAAACGCCTACTAAGTTTTTGCGGCTAGTTGTAATTTAAAACTATTTTTATGGCTATATGGTAGTTTAGTTTGTATCTGTGAATTTTTTTTTGGGCATCTACAATAAATTTATAAATTTTTTAATAAAAAATAAATAAATTTAACCATCAAAATAATAAATTCAAATTAGTTTTTGAATAAAAAAAGTTAAAAAAAATACGTGTTAGAAGGAGTAAATATACCACTATTTTAAAAAAATAAAAAATAAAAAATATTTTTAGTTTCGTAAGAGGAAAAAAGGTACTCCCTTTGTCCCTAATTAATTGTCCACTTTTGAATTGACACACCTATTAAGAAATTAATTAATGACATAATGAGATTACCATTTTACCCCTATTAATTATGAAGTGGATGAAAAGTTCTACATTTTTCAAAGTAATTAGTCATTTAATTGAGGGTATAATAGGTAAAAAAAATTGTCCCTTCTTGATTTGTCAAAATGGACAAGTAATTAGAGACAACTCTAAAAAAAAATGTGGACAAGTAATTAGGGACAGATAGAGCATATATAAGCCTAACATTAGAGGAGTATATCAATCACTTTCATAACATGTTTTCCATTTTCTTTTTACAAACTTTATAAATTAATGGCCAAACAGTCCTTTAACAAAGCACAATTCCGGCGAAAACAATATCTGAAATGCTCCACTTTTCACAGACATCATTTGGCGAAAACAATTTTTTTTATCCAAGTGGGATGACTGACTGATTCATCAATCATCATATCTATAGAGTCAGAAATAATTGCACAGTAGCAAATTTCTGGTTGAGGTGTTAAAGAAATGAAAAATACTCCTATGGTTTTTTTCAGAATCTTGAATAGTGATAAGTGATGAGCTAGACAGATTCTTGGAGAGACTACCCTTTTTCCCCATTTCAATTTCAGGTAAGTCTTTTGATTTCTTTGTGGGTTTGTGATTTAAGATTTGGTAAAAAAAATTGAACTTTTTTCAGTTTGTTTATGTCTTGGATTTCTTTGTTTGGTTATAGTGTTTCATCTTATTGAATTTGTTTTCCCCAAATATGATAATATCATAAATTGTATAATTGGGTATTGCCTTATTCTTGATTTTGGTTTCATGCTTAAATGAAAATTTATGATTCCTTTTTACCCCTTTATTAATTATGTTTGTTAGGTTGTGGTTATGAAGTAGCCTCTTAGGTAACTGTTAAGGGTAGGTAAGGGTAACTTGCCTACATCTTACGTGCTCTCCAGACCACACTTGTGGAATTACACTGGATATGTTGTGGATTTACTTCTAATACATGAGCATTCATAGAAAGTCAAAGTAATCAAAGCTAGTATAGTTCTTTATTATGATCATAGGATATTCTTTTCTCTCTTCTTTGGTGTTGCTGGTATTGATATGTTCAATACTGTATTTGCTTTGCATATTTGTTTTTTATATGCTTTACATGAGCCGTGGGTCTATCAGAAATAACCTCTCTATCTTCACAATGTAGGGGTAAGATTGTGTACACCCCACCCTCACACAGTCACCACTTGTGGGATCACATTGAGTATTTTGTTGTAAATCTTAGTTCTGGCAGACGTGCTTCGACCAACTTGACTAGGTGAATGAGGAAAGATATTGAGAGATATTTTACTCCCTTTTCCCTTAGTACCTCGAAATTCCATGTGTCTTAATAAAAGAACGAAGTTAAGGAATAAGAAATTTGTGCTAACTACATTGCTGAATGCAGCTGGTATTTAATTGAAAGAGTCCATTTGGAATGATATGGACAAGTCAAAGGAGGAAGCAGAGGCAAATGATGTAGGTGCGAATGTGCTATCTAGAACGAGTGAGTGTGATTCTGGTGAACCATCAATGAGAAAGTGTACATCTACCAGTCATGAGTTGCCGGAGGGATCAACTTCTACCAGTTCAGGGATGTTGGAGAATGATGGTATGAACAGAAATGTAACGTCCATGAAGGGGCCTCAGCTCCACGGTACAAGCTCTTACTCATTGAATAGTTCAAGGCTCATAGTTGAAAAGTTGTGTAATTACAAAATTTCTGAGCCAGCTTCTCTTAGATGCTCCAATAATCAAGAAACCAATCAGAAACCACAAATTCAGTGGCAACGCTTCTATCAATTGGGGTCTGGCTCTAGAATTGTGAAGGGGGATGGAGATCCTTCATCCACGGACAAGGCTGTTCAGCAATTAAGTTCCAAGGAGTTGCCAGGAATAAATTTACTAGCACTGAAAATGCTGAAGCAAGCATCCGAGAAAGATATCAAAGAAGGCTCTAATGCAGTTTCTTCCCAATCAACAGAAGACCATAACCTAATTATTCCAATCAATAGATTACTTCCGGGAAGTAGTCAATCAAAACTTTTATCCACTTCTAGCTTTTCTCATTTTTTTGCTAACCGATCTCTTAAAGGAAAAGATGTTTTACCAAAAGGACCTGCACTTCATAAAGAAGTTCATACTGCCTCTACTCTGCAGAATAGGAATGAGTTCGAGCAAGCTTCCACAAGAATGGTGTCATCTGATGCATTGTTTAAGCAAGGTGCTAATTCTAATCAAGCATCTTTTAGTCGTAGCGATCACCAAAGACCCACTTCAACTTACAATGGAGTTACCTTGAGAGAGTGGTTAAACTCAACAGGATCACAGATAAACAAAGCTGAGAGGATTCACATATTCCGGCAGATAGTGAAGTTAATTGATAGTGCCCACTCTGAAGGAAATGCATTCCAGGATATACGGCCTTCCTGTTTCATTTTACTGTCACCTAATGGTGTTAAATATATTGGTCCATCTGTCCAGATAGACTCCATGTATGCCGTGAGCCGGAATACTAATGGGAAAAGGCCATCCGACATGGAAATGCATGCTAATAGTAACTTGGGTTCAAAGCTGCAGAAGGTCAATGTGGACATGGACTTGATGAGACAGCAGCCTGAAACCAATGCTCGTTCTTGTTCTCGTGATGAAGGCACATCATTTCAAGCAGGGTGTCTACTGGAGTCTGACATTAATCAATTAGAAAAGAAGTGGTACACTTGTCCTGAAGAACTCCATCACGAAAGCCTAGCATCATCTAATATCTACAGTCTCGGGATTCTTTTCTTTGAGGTGGGTAATTAATTGCTGGGTTCATAATCATTTTACTTCAAACCACTAACAAATTCTCTTTCTTTGTCCGTCTGCTCATTTGTCTCTCCTCTTAGACACGAACGTAAGTTCAGTTTGCACAAGTCCAATCCATATTAAGCAAGCGTTCACAATATAATATTAATGTCACATTTAAATAGATGGTGTACAGTGAGGAGGGAATGAAACACTAGATATTTTGAAGATATGGAAAACACAATCCAACAGATCAAGTTTTATTGTATACTTATGTTCTGTTTTTGGTGTAGGGAGGAGTTTTAAATGATGCAGAATCAATTCTTAGATGTTGAATTTTTGTTGAAGCAAGATTTTAAGATGATCTCAAATGTTGGTGTAACTACAATACACACATTCACTGTTGTTTGGAATGAAAGGAACTGATGTTTTGAAAGATAAAAACCAACTCATTCCAACAGATCAAGTTTAACTTTGAACTTTTATTTTCTTTTTAGTCTAAGAAGAATTTTTAAATGAACCAGAATCCATAATTAGCCTCTTAAAATTTCTATTAGATTGGTAAGTGATTTTTCTTTTGCTTTGTGCTCACCTATATACACTTCGGCACCTACTAAGTGCTGCTTGTGTCATACAATTACCTTCCTCGCCAAAAAGAAGAAGATACATACATCCCAAACAAACAAGAAAGAAAACACCAAAAAAAAGAAGGGAAGTTTTTTCTGATGAATCACATACTGTCTCCCTGTAGCACTTCCCTGACTTTGCTTCTTGAGCTTTAAGAAACTGAATTAAAATCAATATAATTAAGATTTATTGAATCATATGCTTTTATGAAACTTTTGATGACCCACTCTACTGGATCTTTGTACTAGAATATTCCAGTCTGGATATGCTTGTCTTTTCTAAATAGACTTTTGAGATTTAACCCTCAGATGCTCCATTGCTCTCTCAGATTGTTGAATATGGAGAAGGCAGGCGAGAGCACCTCCCAAATCTTTTCCAAGGAGCCTGTTGTTCTTCTCTAGAATTTGATGCACAGTCATTAAAGCAATGAATCAGTGTTGCATATGTTCAATTCTTTTTAGCATTGAGTATATATCTTGATTCAGCTGCACCCCTTATCTGTTCTCCTTTGTGGCTTCTTTAGTTAATTTTCAATATTTCTTATTTTTCCTCTGGGGAAATATATGTAGCTGTACACAATCTGGCTAAGTTAATGATTTTTTCGTCGTGATTCTTTTAAATTGGGTGTGGGAACTGACGTTTTGTTTCACAATGCACTTTGCCAAATTTTGTTTCACAATGCACTTTGCCAAAGGGGTGAGATAAATTATCTTTACTCTTACTAATTCATGTTGTTTCTTTTAGTTGCTTTGCTGTTTTGAATCACCTGCGGCACATTCCACCGCCATGTTGAATTTGCAAAGTCGCATTCTCCCCCCAAATTTCCTTTGTCAAAATCCCAAGGAAGTTGGCTTTTGCTTTTTGCTGCTTCATCCTGTGCCTTCTTCTCGTCCAACAACAAGGTATTGTTATGTTTCTAATTTGTTGTGCAATATTATTTTCTGCTATTTGGACTTTGCTGAAAAAGTCAATGTTGACATACCTGTAAGACAGCCAGCAATACAGTATCCTAAAATAGGGTATGTGGAAAACATTGTGATGCTCTGAGTGAACTCAATGCATTTTCAGTTTTTGGCCATCACAGAGTCCACGTAGTTTGATATTGTTATAACTATTATGCTCTTTTCCCGTTTCGGGTTAGAAACTGGTTGTGTTCGAGAGTGACTTCTCGATAATAAGTAGAGATGATGGAGTTCTTTGGGGCTTGAGGCATCTTTGCCACTTCTCTTGTCACCTTGTTATATGCTCCCTATGTTCCAGTTTATGTGACCCTGTGTCCTTCTTAGTCTATTAAAAAAAGAATGACCTCTATCTAAATATGCAAACAATTTAACTTAAATTTCTCATTATACCCTTAGTGACACGATTTTATATCCATACAAATGTTATGGCATGTTTAAGAACACAAGTTTCTAAAGTCTTATAACCACACAAATGTTATGACATGTTTATGACCCTAAGTTTCAACAGTCATCCTTTTTTTCCGTGCCCATTCACATAAATTGAAACAGAGAGAGTAGGAGATATCACGCCCCACTAGGTTAGAGCTGGTACTCTAATAACATCATTTTAGCATGGAATCAGTTTGATGTTATTCGTGTAATGTGTTCATAATCTCAAGTGGTGTACTGCCTAATCCTGCTGTCGTTTCTGTGGGAACTTGCATATGCAGTAAATGCACCTTGCTCCCTGCCAAGCTTTAAGATGTAGTAAAACCATTTTTTGGGTCTTAAGTGGGATAGCTTTTAGACATGGAAGAGTTGCATTTCTGAGATGGTGGAAATAAATAGCAAACTGTCCGCCACTCATTAGGATTGAGGGAAAAGACAATTTCTGAAATTGGTTATTGTTCTTTAATAGTTAGTATGACTTCTAGCCTGCAATTTGTTCTTTTGATTGATAGATATTTCACTTTTGTGCTGTCAACCTTCTCATTTTGTCGTACTGAGTTTTAACTTCTCTAATTGCTAGAAGCTCAGGCACAGCAAATTTGTAAATATCCTCAAGTTAATTTGTTTGATTTGTAATCACATTCACAATACAACTTATCTTTGTAGGGAAATCTTACAGTCTGAATTAATTATTGGAGCTGAAGAAGTATGTAAAATAGATGGTGTCCCATCATTTATTGAGAAGGATGATGACCCTGATTCAGACGTCTTGCTCCATTTCCTAGTTTCACTGCAGGAGGAAAAACAGAATAATACCTCCAAGTTATTACAAAGAATAGAGTGCCTAGAGGCTGATATCAAGGATGTTGAGAAAAGGGAGGTCCTTAGAAATTCAGATTGGGTGGAAACTGACTTCAATAATATGCAGCAAGGATCCTACTTAAAACATCTCAATTCGACTGACTCTATTTCTAGATCGTTTTCTATTCCAAATATGAGCAATGAAAAGCTGATGAAGAATAATTCTCAGCTTGAAAGTGCATACTTCTGCATGAGGTCCCAAATCCAACTTGCAGAAAATGATACAATAAGTCGAACAGACACGGATTTGTTGACGAGTCGTGACAGATTGTTCCAGGTTTCAACAAAAGAGGCAGAGCCAATTCTAAAATCTGTTGATCGTGTTGGTGCCTTCTTTGAAGGTATTTGTAAATATGCTCGCTACTGCAAGTTTGAGGAATATGGGACATTAAGAAATGGTGATCTTCTCAACTCTACAAATGTGATATGCTCCCTCTGTTTTGATTATGAAGAGGACTATATAGCTGCAGCTGGTGTCTCAAAGAAAATCAAAATCTTTGAATTTGCTTCACTTTTGAATGAATCTGCGGATCTTCAATATCCTGTGGCTGAGATGTCAAACAGATCTAAGCTTAGCTGTGTTTCGTGGAATAAATATATGAGGAACTATCTGGCTTCAACTGACTATGATGGCATAGTCAAGGTGTGTACTTGTTTGGCTTAACTTGGTAAAGAGTTTTGAATCTTCATGAGCTATGGCAATATTTTTAAGTCTTTCCGTTATCTGACTAGTCTATAAGTACTCAAGGCATTATCTTTTCATAGGAGAATGTAAGAGAATAAGCTCCTAGCTAGCAAGTGCTTTAAATATCACAATAAAGGTTATATCAGTTACCTAACACGTGCTTGCAGTTGAAGTTGAGTATTTCATTCATTTTGTTAACTAGATCTTGGTGTATAATTTTTGAATCTAGATGTGGGATGCAAGCACAGGTCAAGAATTTTCACAACATACAGAGCACCAGAAGAGGGCTTGGTCTGTTGATTTTTCTCAAGTAGATCCAACAAAGTTTGCCACTGGAAGTGATGATTGTTCTGTAAAAGTGTGGAATATTAATGAGGTACTTTACCCGATCCTGCTACTTTTTTCATGAAGTTGGTATCTTCATTTAGTTTGGATCTGTGGAAACACAAACAAATAGTTTGATCTATTTCATTCTGCAGAGGAGTTCTGTGGATACGATCTGGAATCCTGCCAACATATGCTGTGTGCAGTTTTCTGCTTACTCCTCTCATCTGTTGGCTTTTGGATCTGCTGATTACAAAATTTACTGCTATGATCTTCGCCATACTAGGATTCCGTGGTGCACATTATCTGGACATGAGAAGGCTGTTAGCTATGTAAAATTCTTAGATTATGGTACCTTGGTTTCTGCATCCACAGATAACACGCTAAAGCTATGGGACCTAAACAAAACAAGTTTGGAAGGATTGTCCTCAAATGCTTGCAGCTTGACATTCAAGGGACACACCAATGAAAAGGTAAATAGAGGATATTTGCTCTACGATGAACATCTCAATGCTGTAGTTTCAATTTCATTTACTCTCTTTTTTTGCTCTGTACAGAACTTTGTGGGATTATCAGTTTTGGATGGGTACATTGCATGTGGTTCTGAATCTAATGAGGTACTTCATATTCCATCATTTTTCTTATGTTAAACCGTAGGCTCAACTTCCTGTAGAAGTATCAATCTTTTTCTCAACTGTTAACGTTCTTTTTGCAGGTATATGCTTATCATAGATCTCTACCAATGCCAATTACCTCCTATAAATTTGGATCTGTTGATCCTAGCTCTGGCAATGATGGTGAGAGTAATGGGCAATTTGTTTCAAGTGTTTGCTGGAGAAAGAAATCTAGTATGGTTGTTGCGGCAAACTCAACTGGATGTATAAAGCTGTTACGTTTGGTATGAATTAAAGCTCATCATCCTTATCTTCTGAATCTCTACCATGCTGGCAGATGTGTTTTGTACACCTAGCTTCAGCTGGAATTGAGAAAAATTAAGGTACTTTAGGTACATTCAGTAAAATAAGTTGTTAAAATTTGTAGTTTTCCAAAGCACACAAGTTTTTTTAACAGAATGTTTTGAACATTTCAGGATTGATAAATCTAGGTGTCGAACATTGAAACTGAATTTGTAGTCATGGCTAAATGGAATGGACTTCAGAATAGGAGACAGCACTAATGTAGTCCTCGCCTGTCTCGTGAGTTCTTCTGGATAAATGGAAATAGAGATGAAGAAGTTGTGGCCTTCTTCACTGCTTCTTTTGCAAAGAAATGACATCAGCAAAGTTGAGAAACCAGTTAGAGAGTATGCTTTGCATGATTGGATTTGCCAAGCGGAGGTATGGATCACAATTTTTTGAGAGCATGAGCTCTTTCATGTTCACCTAATCAAACATATTCCACACCCTTATATCCCTTTACTTCAACTTTTTTTGCA
>JAJOOS010000958.1:0-36607 GCA_029582725.1 Solanum chiquidenum | reverse complement strand
GTGCTTATGACTCTATGAATATATGTGGTTGGATTGATGAAGGCTATATGTAAGTTCACCTTTGGTAACCTTAAGGTGATACATTGCACCAAGTATTTCTAAGGGTTGCTTGAGGAAAGGAGTTAAGATAAAGAGGAAGGTAATTTATTGTATGCATTGAATGTGCCTAAAATGTTATAAGTGGCTTCATGTGCTATTATGAATGGTTTCCATGTGTATGATGATGTATGTGGTTTATATTGTGCCTAATGTGTTAAAGGTTCATGAAGTTTCTCTAAAAAGACATGATGCATGGTTTTCAACTAAATTTCCTTTTAAAAGCATGTTTTTGCATGGTTATCATACTTAGTGCATTCTTGTACTAACACCATTTTTCTTCATCTTTTTACACCAAGTGTAGGTGGTGGTGGCTAAAGGACTTTCCTAGAAGTGATGAGGTTGGCTTACTATTCCCAAGTTCGGGTGTGTCCTTAAAGATTCAAGGACCTTTATGTTAAAGAGTTCCCTTAAGTTTATTTTACTAGATAGTAGTTGTTTTTGTAGTGTAAGGTCCGTGTCCCTCTTGTGTTGTAGTCGTGTTTTAAGATGGCTACTTTGAGACGTAGTATTCCGATTTTTTATTAAAGGTTTAAATGATGTGTCTTTTTAAGTCTTGTGTTATTTATGAAAAGTTTTAAATTTTCTGCTATTTTTCTATGATAATGCTATGACGAATGCTAAGGGCTTGTATAAGACCTCCGAGAGGTCGAATACGCCGGTAACGACTAGGGGGTGCTCTCAGGTCGTTACACTTTGATCCTAGTTTCAACTCTTTCTTCTTCTTCAAGTTTTAGAGAGAGAAATATTTGAGAGGAAGAACTTGTGATTTCTTTTGCGTTTTGGAAATAATGACTTGAATGAGTGAATTTTGGGGTTAAACTCACTTATATAGGAGTCCTAGGCTTGGGTAAAAGGACATAGTATTAATTTAATTAAAACCTGAAAAGACCCTAATGCCCCTAAACTTACAGTGGTATGCCCACCTTTACGTGAGTCTTCACCCGTCGTCAAGAGTCACACGGCCCGTAATGGTGCTCGTGGTCCCTTGACCAGTGGCTTGGAAAACCACCCCCTCACCTCTTTAGCCTAACTCATGATCATGACCCTCTCCACGGCCCGTAGTGGCCTTCACGAGCCGTCAAGTGGCTCGTGGGATGGTCTAAAGTTTAGGCAGCCTTGCGTAGCAAACTGCCTAGCCACCACGCCCATCAGCACGACCCGTGGTCCCCACCATGAGACGTCAAGGTAGTCGTGGGAGGTGAGCCTCCCTTGGCTAGCTATTGTCAACCATCATGGGCAGCACCATGACTCGTGGTGCCCTTCACACCCCGAATAGATCCATGTGAAGGTTACCTAGGCTCACTTCTTTGGCTCATGACATCACACTTTACCACATGCTTAGACTACTAGATTTTTGAGGTGTTGCATTATCTCCCCTCGGGAATATTCGTCCTCGAACATAATTTATAGACACCTTTAGGAAGAAAAGACTCAATACTAGCAGCCCATCATGTATGCAACTCAGCAAAATGCACATATCAAGGAGGATACATCGACTCCAAGCTAAACATACTCAATGCGTCATATGGAAGGTAGGAACTAGACCTAGCAACCCAATTTATATGAACTTTCAACATTTGTCATATTCAAGGAGGAAATACCTTCTCCAGGCTAAAAGCATGCTCAAAACAATCTCATGGAGCCTATATGCAATTCATTCTCAAAAACCATAGCTAAAGCATGTTCAACAATTCATCTCATGAAGTCTATAGGAAACTCATACTGAATGCACAACAACATGAGGAAAATCAATCATGTAAACTCATTTTCTTTCAAAACACAAGTCTTTCATGAACATACATAACATAAGGAAATCATGGGAATATCTAAACTCGCATGACTTCAAACAAGGAATAAACCATGAGGAACTCATTACCTTAAGCTAGAGTAGGAGTAGAAGGAAAAAGATTAGGATATAGGGACATCATATTGGCCTCGGCCTCCCATGTAGCACCCTCAATACTTTCACGGAAGCAACTTCTTTGTTTCTCAACTTCTTAACCTGGTGGTCTAAAATTTCAACTGGAACTTCCTCATAACAAAGATTTTCATCAACTCCCAAACCTTCTAAGGAAACTATAGATGACAGATCTCCAACACATTTTTTCAACATAGAGACATGGAAAACCGGATGCACCGAGGCCAACTCATTAGGAAAATCAAGTTCATAAGCAACCTTACCAACACGTCTCAAAATTTGATAAGGGCCTACATAACGGGGACTAAGCTTCCCTTTCTTACCAAACCTCATTAAACCATTCAATAGTGAGATTTTCAAGTAAACTCAATCATGAACATCAAACTGAAGATCTCTTCTTCTAACATCGACATATGACTTTTGTTGACTTTGGGCTGTTCTCAACCTTTCTCTAATAAGTTGGACTTTTTCAATAGCCTCATGAACTAACTCGGGTCCTATAAAAGCACCTTCACCAACCTCAAGCCAACCTATGGGAGCTCTACACCTCCTACCATAAAGAGCCTCAAATGGAGCCATACGAATACGAGAGTGATATTTATTATTATAAGCAAACTCAATCAATGGAAATGGTAATCCCAATTTTCCTTAAAATTGATGACGCATGCTCTCAACATATCTTCCAATGTTTGTATAGTACACTCCGCTTGCCCGTTGATTTGTGGATGAAAAGTCGTGCTAAGCTTCACTTTATTGGCAAGACCCTTTTGGAAAGGCTTCCAAAACTAAGAAGTAAATTGAGTACATCTATCAGAGATAATGGACAAGGGCACTCCATGCAACCTTACCATTTCCCTCAAATACAACATAGCATAATCTTCCGCCGAATAAGAAACTTTGACGGGAATGAAATGGGTTGATTTCATCTTTCAGTCTACTATAACCTAATTCGAGTCATATTGTCACCCTATACGAGGCAAACCAACTATGAAGTCCATATTCAAATCTTCCCAATTCCACGTAGGATTACTAATGTCTTGGGATAAACCTCTCAGTTTCTGATGCTCAACTTTCACTTGTTGTCAATTTGGACACTTAGCCACAAATCCTGCAATATCCTTTTTCATCCCACTCCATAAATAGACCTCCCACAAATCACGGTACATCTTGGTGGCTCCTAGGAGAATGGAATACCGAGAACTATGGGCTTCTGTCAAGATTTTTCCCTTAAGTCATCAACATTCGAAACACACAAAAGACCTTGATATCTAAGTACACCATCTCACTCCTTGGGAGAAAGCCTCAACGGACTTTCTAAGCACCATTTCTTTCAATTATACCAAAATTGGATCAAGTCCTTGCTTGACCTTCAGATCCGCCACAAAAGACGATTCGAACCCAGTGTGAACCATAACACCATCTTTGGTTGAATCAACTAACTGAACACCTAATCGGGCCAATCTATGTACATCTCGTACCATTTCCTTCTTATCTTCTTCTATTGGGCAACGCTACCCATTGATAATCGGATAAGAGCATTCGCTGCTACATTCTCCTTACCGGGGTGATAGAGAACACTCATATCATAATCTTTCAACAACTCAAGCCACCTCATTTGGCTAAGATTCAAATATTTCTGATAATAAACATATTGTAGACTAAAAACCACTGTCGCTAATTCAAGATCATGGGTAGGATAATTCTTCTCATGAACCTTAAGTTGCCTTGAAGAATATTCAGTAAGTATCCTATTTTGCATAAGCACACATCCTAACCAAATTCTCGAGGCATCACAATAAACAACAAAACAATTCATCCCATCCGCTAAAGTTCACACCAGAGCGGAAGTAAGTCTATCTTTCAATTCTTGAAAACTCTTCTCACAAGATTCGGACCATATGAACTTGGCCTTCTTTTCAGTCAAAGTGTCAATGGAGAGGCAATCGAAGAAAACCCCTCAATCAACCTTATGAATAACCATCTAATCCCAAGAAACTTCTAACATCCAAAGGTGATAGAGGTCTAGGCCAACTCTTGACCGCATCCGTCTTCTTAGGAACTACCTCAATACCTTTACTTGAAACAATATGACCAAGAAAGGCTATGAACATTAGCCAAAACTCACAGTTACTAAACTTTGCAAAGAGTTGTTGTTCCTTAAGAATTTGCAACACAATCCTCAAATGATTCATGTTATCATCCTCGCTTCTTGAATAAATCAATATATCATCGATGAATAGAATTACGAACATATCAAGGTATTATCCAAACACCATATTCATCAAATCCATAATTGTCACCGCAGCATTAGTCAAACAAAATGACATCACTAAATACTCATAATGACCATACCGGGTTCTAAAAGTTGTCTTCGGAATATCATCATTCTTCACACTCAACTGGTGATAACCCGACCTAAGGTCAATCTTAGAAAAGTAACTCACACCTTGGGGTTGGTCAAACAAATCATCTATCCTTGGAAGAGGATACTTATTCTTAATGGTCACCTTGTTCAATTGTTAATAGTCAATACACATGCAAAGTGGACCATCTTTCTTCTTAACAAACAAAACCAGAGCACCCCATGTAGAGATTATTAACACTCAGATTACACCTCTTCCAATTCTAGGAGTAGATGATAGTTATTTAGTATAAAACCCAACGAAGAGTTGGGGTAGAACCCACAAGGAGCGGTACGTGTTCAAATTCAATTATGAAGTACAAATATGGTCTAATTGGTTATAGGAATATAAATTATCAAAAACATACAAACAAGTCTAAGTGATTGATAATGAATATCAGATGGTGGGTTTGGGTTTTCAAATATCAGCTACAACACACACGAAAACAAAGGAAATAACAATATAGAGAGGAATTCTAGGGATGTGATCAATTATAGGCTAATATCACTATATGGGTCATTGAAATTACTAACGAATTGTGGAATATTAGTGGGTAGGCTAGACTATAAGTGTAATAGTTTTCTCTTGAACAACTACTATGATTCAAGTGTGTTCTCTTGAACCTCAACAAGCATATCAATAAGAACTGCCCAAAATCTTAATTCATCTACTCTCTCGCGCTAGATAGGTAGCATCAAGTTTAAGATTTACTCTTTCGACCTAAACCCATATCAACCCAATACCTACAATCATCAATCGAAAGCTTTGATTTTAAAACCTCTTTCTCAAGCAAGCCCATAATTATAAGTTAGAATTGCATTTGCAACTACAATTCATAGATTAAAACACGGCTATAAATTAAACCCACTTCAATTAAGCATTTAAAATAGTAATTAACAATACCCATAAGCTAATTCAGCCCATAATCACATTATCACACCCCAAGAATTGGGGTTTTAGCTACGCATCAGAAAAAGATAAAAACAATTACCAACTAGATTAGCCATCAGCTGGGTAAAAGTCTCCAAGCCTTTACAATGCTCCAAATTGATAAAGTTTAAAAACCCACTTACAAATCCTCAAATTCAAGCTTTTAAATCCTCAAAGTCTACAATAGAAACTCTGAAACTGAAAGAAAAATATGACTCTCAAACATGGGGATCAAAACTCTTTTCTATTCATTTTAAATTTTCATTTATAGTGCCCATGTTTTTGTCTTAAGGGACCATTTGGTGGAGTAAGTCGCACCTCGCCAACCAGGTTGGCGATCCGCCCTTCGTTCAATTTCGTCGCCAGTTTGCATTGGCCATCATTCCTCAGAGTTCTGTAAACTTAGGCGATCCCATGTTTTGTCGCGGAGTTGTTCGGTGATCCGTTGACTACCCATTCTTGTCGCCAAATTGGTTATTTCCCAAGGATGGCACGCTGGAACTTTGGGCGAGCTAAAGAGCAACTCGGCAGTTCGCCGAGTGGTCTTAGCAATAACGAGGATCGCATTTCTTCACTTCTTACGCTTGTTTGTTTCATTTTACCCGGTAGTGTCCTTGCCTTGCTCCTTAGCCTTCAATGCTGCAAATCAACACTTTAACATAGCCCCAACTTATATATCAAAACAAAGTCCTTAATGAGTCGAAATCTCTGACTCATCAACACCCCAACTTAAACTTTTGCTTGTCCTCAAGTAAAACTCAAGATCAATCAGTTCAACAAGGATGTCTACAAACAGTGCTGCATAAGACTCAACATAAATGCATATAACAAGGTTCAAACTACACATACAATGATTAATTGTGCACTCAAAGTTTCAAATTGTGACTCACTAATATCAAGTGTACTCAAGCTCACAATGCTTGCTTCAAATGCAAGTTCAAGCTCAACAAAAGTATTCAAATGCCCTCACAACAAAGATGATTCCATATCCACACAAAATTCCTCAACTATTTAAGGTCCCAGAATCACATACAACTCTCACACTTGATTAATGTCTCAAATCACCTCATCCGATTCTAGGTGTAGACGATCGTTACCTAGTATAAAACCCAACAAAGAGTTGAGGTCGAACCCACACGGAGCGGTACGTGCTTAAATTTAGTCACAAAATTATAAAGTGGTCTAAACGGTTATAGGAATAGAAATTGTCGACAACATACAAACAAATCTAAAGGGGTAAAAACGAATGTCCGATGGGGTCTTTGGATTGTCAATTAACAGTTGAATCAAGTACGAAAACAATGGAAACAACAATATTAAGTCGAATTCTTTGGATGTGATCTCTTATAAGCTAATTACGATGTATGGGTAATTGAAATTTAACAATAATATACTTAAATATTGTGGGTAGGCTAGACTTTAAGTTTAATAGTTTTCTCGCAAACAACTATTATTGTTCATATGATTTCTCTCGAACATCAACAAGCTTAACAAGATAAACAACCCACAACCTTAATGCATCCACTCTCTCGAGCTAGATGGGTAGATTTGAGTTTAGGATTCACTCTCTCAAGTTGAACCCATATCAACCCAATACCTACAATTATCAATCAAAAGCTTTGTTTCCAAAAACCTCTCTCTCAAGTAAGACATGAACTCAAAATTATAATTGAATTTGCAACTACAATTCATAGATTAAAACACAACTAATAATTCAACCCACATTAAAACAATAATTTAATCATTAAATAAGAATACCCATAAGATAATTAGACAAATAAACACATGATCACACCCCAAGAATTGGGGTTTTAGCTACACATCATAAAAGTAGAGAAAAGATAACCAAATACATTAGCCATAATCTGGGTAAAGGTTCTCAAGTCTTCACAATGGTCTAAATCGAGTAAATTCAAAGACCTACTTCAAAATCTTCAAGTTTGAGCCTCAAAAGCTTCAAAGTCTACAATGGAACCTCAAAAACTAAGAGAAAACTCTAACTCTCAAACTTTTGGAATTAGAACTGGAAGAACTCTCCTCAATGATTGATAATGAAATTTCATTTTAAATTTCAATTTATAGTTTTCCAATTTTTTGCCTGAAAAGCCATTGGTCTAGATATGTCGGGCCTCGCCGAACAAGTCGGCGATCCACCCTTTGCTCTAATCCATCGCCGATTTACATTGACCATTTGTCCTCAGGGTTCTGTGAATTAAGGAGATCAATGTTGCCATCGCGGAGCCACTCGACGATTCACTGACTACCTATTTCAGTTGCAAAGTTGGTTCTTCCCCAGGGCTGGCACGCTGGAACTTTGGGTGGGCTAAAGAGCCACTCGGCGGTTTCATGGTGATCACCAGGATCACTTTCTTTCACCTATTTATCTTGTTTTGCTCCTTTTTTCCTGGTGATGTGCTTGCCTTGCTCCTTAGCCTACATACCTGCAAATTAATGCTTTAACATCAATTGATACCATAAATTAGGCATTTGAGGACACTAAAACTATCAAAACAAAGCCCTAAATGAGTCCAAATCTCAGACTAATCAACACTCACAAAGATAAACACATGACTGACTCCACCCATAGGCTTGCCCTTATTTTTCAATCAACATGCGTTTTAGCTCACTCAAGATTAAAAAAAAGGTCTTTTTTAAGGCTTGTAACGGGGTTGAGTGTCAAGGTATAGTCATTTAGGCTTAGTGGCTTTTACCTTCCTGAAGTATGGCCTAAAAATCACTTTTTCTCCTTCTCTTTCACATTCAAACATGATCATAATCCACCCCATTATTCATACAAACATGAATCACCGGACACCACATTTCTTTTACTATTTTCACACACTTTATTTCACAATTTTCCCTCTTTTTCAGTCTTTTTTCTTCTCTTTCTCTTTTTGTTTACATGGAGGGGTTCCATCTTTTTCACAACAATCAATCAAAGGGGGAATTTTTCACATTTCTTGACCTTCCTTTTTTTTTCACCACACCCCCAACTTAGGCTTTTGGCCTAAGTTGGCTATTCAAATGAACCAATACTTCATGATGGTTATGGGTGATGGGACAAAGAGGTCAAAGTTGTTCAAGTTTCTTCAAGAAAAGGAAAGGCTGAAAAGGTGAAGCAAGATTCACATATCTCACAAGGTTTGCCACAAAGAGGTATATTGTCAAGTTGGTTCACTTTTAAAAATTCTTGCCTAAGATCATTTCAATTGGTTGCTTCACTCAAACAATTGTACTAATGGGGCAAATTCCAGGTGTCATTAAGCACATTGTTGAAGACAACCTCACCACACAAGGCATTGATACAATTATCAAACAAGACTCCACATTTTCTATCTAGCATGCAATGTTCATCACACGAGACTTAATCGACAATCGACTAGTCACAATGAGTGCCTATGTAACTTAGTTTTCCTCATCGTAGCCACACATTCATTTTGTTCCATTAAGAGAACTATTCAAGTCATTGGTATTTACCACAACCGACAATCAAATTTTCACAAGAACACCCAAAATCACACATTGTCACGAACCAAGGGTACCTCCAAGACGTAACATGGCACATGGAATACCAAAAGGGACCCAAGTAAGCCACTTAACTTATCATCATCACATAAGTATAGAATAATAAAGAATAAAACACAATTCAAGTCTTTAAGGAAAATTTCATAGAAATAAAGTGGAAGTCTAGACATAGTCTCATTAAGCCATCTACTACAATCGGAGTCTCAAAATACTAGACAACCCTTAGAATAGAGAATATCAAAATGTCTAGTACAACTAAAGAAATGAAACAACAATAAATCTCTTGTCCTCGGATCCATGAGGACATACCACAAGCTTGAAGAGTAGTCAACCCAAGCTTGAACTAGAAGAAATTGCCTTAGACGCCAGAACCTACACTTAGTAGAAAAATATAGAAGAAATATGGGTTAGTACAAATATTTCACCAAGTATGGTAGCTATGCATAAAAACCATTTAAGATGCTAAAAAGGGACATTTAGTTTAAAACTATGCATTTGATCAAGTTAATGAACTATCATAGAAACAAGTGCAAAAGCATAAAATACATGCATATTCAACATATTGATCATCTCAACATACAGGAAACAAACCAAAAGAACCATCAAAGCAACCTTGTGCAATGTATGGAAAAGGTCTCATACCCCTATCCACACTAAGGAAAACTCATTAAGTGATTATAGTTCATAACTCCAATTCTAGTTCATTCTATTATAATGGGATTAGCTTTAACAGATATAGACCATGAGAGCTTAATCATGGAATCCGGTGTCTACCCCACACCGAAAAGGGGTCGTCCTACTTTCCTAAGGTAGAACTAAAACTCTTAGATTACGTGGATCCACTAGCTAAAGACCTATTGATGAGTTTGAGATTTAGACTCATTTAGGGATTGATTTATAGATATTTAGTGTCCTCAAATACTTAATTTGTGTCAACAATTGATGTAAAAGCATTGGTTTTCAGATGCATGGATTGAGGAACAAAGCTAGAACAGAAATGGGCAATAGAGATAACACGAGCGAAAAAAAGAAGGGAAAAACAAGCCTGAATATTGTCGATGTCACTCGATGACTCGCCAAGTTGCCACACTACCGCCTGAAGTTACAGAACGCTCAGGCCATATTAGGGGTAGTCTCGGCGAGCCATAGTTCCACTTGGTGCGTCGCTGATCACTTCGGCTACGGATGACTAGGTCGCCAAAGATACTGATGGAGGCCAGATAAGTGCTGATGGGGGAGATGAAAAGAAAAAGGGTGAATCGCGGAATCACTAGGTGATCCCGATCTCGCTTGCCTAAAATTACAGTGGTTGGACTAAGAATAGGTGAAAACTAAAGGCGAGATGAAGGAAGATTGGCGAGTCGCCAAACAATCGGCGAAGCCCAACTTACCTCGCCGTTGGGTCCCAATCAGCCACACATCATACTTGCATAAATTATTTTTTGCAAGAGAGAGAAAGTATTCATAAACAAGAGGAACAAAAGATTGTGAGCAAAAACACTACCATTAGGGATTGTAAGTTCTTTCAGCAAGTTCTTTCTTGAAGATTTTGTAATAGTGAATATTCTAGTTAATTTTAACTTTCGAATTTAATTTACCTAGTTATGGAAAATGTAGCAGGTGTTGATTTTCATATTTTCACCATGATTAGCTAAAACCCTAAGCTTGGGGGTTAGACAATGTGACCAATTTTTGTGTTCTACTTAGTGGGCGTTATCGATTAGTGATTGTTGGTGTTAATATGAAGCGGGTGTAAGTTATTATGGTGGTTTAACTTCATTATTGCATCTTTAGTGTGATAGATTTTAGAGTTTTGTGCTTGCTCGAGAGAGAAGTACAGAACCAACGTAGTATCTTGGCATCCTTAGTAGTGGGTCTTGATGGTTTCATCTTGAAAAAGTGAAACCCAAGACCCAACCTTTGTATCTAGCTCGAAAGAGTGGATTTGATGAGAACGTGGGTTGGTTAGCTTATGGATAGTGTTGAGGTTCGAGAGAAATCAACGGAAACAAGACAATTGTTCGAGAGAAAATTGTTTTACTTATAGTCCATTCTACCCGTGATGAATTAGCATTATCGGTAATGATTTATACCCATTAAGTTGAATTCGGCAATTGGTTAGTCAATTTCTAAGAATCTTCTAGTTATCTGATTGTTTCTTGTTAATACTTTGAAGTGTGTTGGTAACGACATTCTGAAAATTGATTATTAAACTCTTAAGTGTGTGCTGCTCAGTTGCAAAGATCATCGTCATACTTTCGTATTTGAATTGAAAGAAAGCTACTCTCTGTGGGATCGACCCCAACTCAGTTGGTTGGGTTATATACTGACTAGCGATCGTTGACACTTAAAATTGGATGAAGTGACCTTTATACGTTAATCAAAATGGCACCGCTACCGGGGAGTAGCATTATTTACAGTTTTTTTATCGAAAAGTTGACTTGTGAATTTGTTGGCTATAGTTGAATCGGCTTAGACTGTGTTGTGTAGTGTTGGTTGGACTGAATAGAAGTCCAAAAATGAGTGAGGAAGAGATGAATGTTAGCCAAGTAGGTCATCGGGATGGTATCAATGATATCAATAGTGTTTACAACCCATCTCAACCAGGTGAAATGGGTGCAATTTGCCTACCTCAAACTGATGGGAATGCAATATTTGAGGTCACTAGCACGACTCTTCATCTCCTCCAAATAAGGGGGTTCTATGGAGGGATAGAACATGAAGACCCGCATGAGCATGTAAGAAATTTTATAGATGTATGCAGCCCATTTTCATTCAAGAATGTGTCACAAGAGTCAATCCGACTTAGGTTATTTCCACTATCTTTGACGGGGGAAGCTAGCAAGTGGTTGGCCGAGTTACCAAACAATTCCATCACCTCATAGGAGGAGCTACTTATAGCATTCAATGAGAGATTCTTTCCCCCATTAAGGATGATGAAACTTAGAGATGTCATTCAAGGTTTCAAGTGATGGGAGGGCGAGCCCATCCATGAAACGTGGGTGAGGTTTAAGAAACTCTTACTTAAATGCCCAACTCACGGACTACCAAAGGATTTGCTACTCCAATATTGTTATCGGAGTTTTGATTCGGTTAATAAGGGAGTGGCTGATCAATTGGTACGAGGAGGAATAATGGTGCAACCATTTGAGGTAGCTTCATTTCTTCTTGATGACATGACGAAAATAAATCAAGCTTGGTACACTCAAGAGGATAAAGTCTCTCCTTTTTGTTTTAGAATGACACAAGAACAACTTGATAAGGAAAGAGAGAGGGATGCAAACATAAAGAATATGTTGACCCAAATGGAGCTATTACAAGAGCATATGATGGAGAATGTGGGAAATCCAAAGGGGACAAGTGGAGTGTTTAGATATGAGGATGGTTTCCACCCACGCTATGTACAACGAGGTGGGAATCAAGGTTGGAAATATCATAAGGGGGAAGAGCAAAGAAGTTACTATCAAGATTGGGTTGAGCAAAGTTATTATTAGATAAAGGAGGATGAACATGAAGAGGACCACACTCACTCGAGTGAGAGCCCAAAATCGAAAGGGAGTGCAAGTAGTCCCCGGGTGAATGATTTGCTATCACGCATCCTTGATAAAGTTGAAGGTTCTGATGATTTGTTAAAAGGGATGAAAATGGACTTTTCATCATTGAACAATAAAGTGAACTCTCATGCAGATGCAATCAAGATACTTGAAAGTCAGTTAAGTTTACTTTCAGCATAATTAAAACCAAAAATTACAATAGAAGATGATGTTAGAGGGCTGGTTGTGGTCACTCATAGTGGAAAGGTAGCAATAGGCGATATGACGGGAAATGAAGAAGCTACATTGCATGAAGAAGACAAAGGTAGGGAGGAAGAAAAGACACCTATCCATCAAAGCATTACCAAAGGGCCACAAAAATATGTGGAGAAACACGATTCAATCCCAAAAGTTATACAACCTTTACCCAAAATATCACCTCCATTTCCCCAACATCTCAAGAAGAAGAATGAGGATGAGAAGTTCAAGAAGTTTTTATCAGTGTTCAAAACATTATCAATTAATCTCCCTATAGTTGAAGCATTGTTAGAAATGCCAGGTTATGCCAAGTTTATGAAGGATTTAGTCACAAAGAAAAGGGTTTTTGATTTTGAGACAATCGAAGTTTCTCATAGTTGTAGTGCAATAATGACTAAGGAATTGATCAAAAAGAGAGAAGATCCCGGAGCATTCAACATTCCTTGCACCATTGGCATGCTCAAATTTGTTAAAGCCCTATCCGATTTGGGAGAACGCATCAACCTAATGCCATATGCGATTTATAAACAACTTGGGTTGGGTGAACCGAAAGCCACAACAATGAGACTCTTGATGGCAGACCAATCAATCACACATCCTGTGGGGATACTTTATGACATCTTGGTAAAGGTTGACCATTTCATTTATCCGGCTGATTTTGTCATTCTCGATTGTGAAATAGATGCTGAAATTCCTATTATCTTAGAAAGACCATTCTTGGCAACCAGAAAAGCGTTGGTGGATGTTGAAAGCGGAGAACTGAAGGGTGAACGAAGATAAAGTAACATTTAATATTTATAAGTCAATGAAACACCCAAGTGATATTCACGTGGTCTCCACTGAAGATGTTATTGATGAGGCGGTGGCAAGTATGAGCCATTTGACATGTATGAGTGAACCACTTGAATCTGTGCTTGCTAACTATGATGAATTCGAAATTCAAGGCTATGAAGAGGTAGTAGCTGCTCTTTTAGGCTTGGGAGTGTATTCAAAGACTTCATTGAAGTTGGACACTGATCTAAAAAATTGAGAAAGTCCTCCCGCAAAGCCATCAACAGAAGAACCACCAAATCTGGAATTGAAAGTACTTCCTTCCCATCTCCGATATGTTCTCTTGGGGGCAAATAACACCTTACCAGTGATCATTACAGCTAACTTTCTTGAATGGCAGGTAAAACCGCTCCTTGAGGTGTTGAGAAAACATATAAAAGTTATACGTTGGACTATTGCTGACATAGTAGGCATTCCTCCCGGTATTTGCACTTACAAAATTCAGGTTAATAGTGATTGTAACCCAAGTGTTGAACACCAGCGGAGATTGAACCCATCGATGCAAGAGGTGGTGAAAAAGGAGATAATAAAGTGGTTGGACGCATGTGTAATCTACCCTATTGCAGATAGCAAATGGGTAAGTCTGGTACAATGTGTACCGAAAAAGGGAGGCATCACTGTAGTCCTAAATGAAAAGGGGGAGCTTGTATCTATGAGACCGGTGACCGGATGGAGAGTATGCATTGATTACCGAAAGGTAAATTTGGGGACTCAAAAGGATCACTTTCCCATGCCTTTCATGGATCAAATGCTTGACCGACTCTCAGAGAGCGGTTGGTATTGGTTTTTGGATGGGTATTCCGGTTACAACCAAATCTCCATTGTTCCAGAAGACCAAAAGAAAACCACCTTCACCTGCCTATATGGAACTTTTGCCTTTAAAAGAATGTCATTCGGGTTATGTAATGTTCCGACAACATTTCAACGTTGCATGTTATCTATTTTTGCTGACATGGTGGAGGATTCAATGGAGTTATTGATGGATGACTTCTCAGTTGTGGGTGACACTTTTGAAGCATGTTTAGCACACTTAGGACAAGCTCTTCAAAGCTATGTGGAGACAAACTTGGTCCTAAATTGGGAAAAATTCCACTTCATGGTTAAGAAAGGTATAGTTCTTGGTCACAAAGTGTCGTAAAAGGGGCTGGGGGTTGATAAAGTGAAGATTGAAGTGATTGAGAAATTACCACCACCAATTTCGGTGAAGGGTGTTCGTAGTTTCTTGGGACATGCCAGTTTTTATCGGAGGTTCATCAAAGACTTCTCAAATATTGCACATTCCCTATGCAAACTCTTAGAGAATGAGGTGAAATTCTACTTTGATGATGCTTGAATGGTGGCTTTCAAGTGCTTGAATGAAAAATTGGTCTTCACCCCGGTCATCATTAGTCCCGATTGGTCAGAATCCTTTGAAATAATATATGATGTAAGCGGTATGACATTGGGTGTCGTATTGGGGAAAAAACGCAACAAACTATTTCATCCAATTTACTACGTAAGCAAGACTCTAAACAGTGCTCAACGTAACTATACCGTTATTGAACAAGAGTTACTTGTGGTAGTGTATGCGTTTGAGAAGTTACAGGCATATTTTCTAGGTACTAAAGTGGTTGTTCACACTGATCATGTTGTACTGCGTTATCTAATGGCAAAGAAGGATGCCAAGCCAAGATTGATAAGGTGTGTGTTACTATTGCAAGAATTCGACTTTGAAGTCAAAGATAGGAGAGGTTGTGAAAATCAGGCGGCCAACCACTTATCAAGATTGGAAGGCAAGTAAAATGACGAGCTGGAGATTAACATAAATGATTCCTTTCTCGATGAATGTATATTCACGGTAACTCTCAAACAAGAGACGATTACCCATGCTCTCTAATTTAAAGACGAGAGGTGATTACCCATGTCATATGATGTAAGGACTAGTGGCAATTACCCATGTTCCTTCATGAGATAAGATGAATAGGATTAATATTTATTCCGTGGAAGTTAAGCTTGGTACCAAGTGGGCAAGTGGCGCTTACCCATGTTCCATAACTATGTGCTAATATAGGATTGTCTATATAGACATTAGCTAGTGGATCTTCAATAGTTAGAAGTTCATGGTCCTTACCGTGGTTAGTGGGACACCCCTTTTCGGTGTGGGGTAGACACTGGATTTCATGTTGCAAGGTCATATGGTCTTATATGTTGGTTAACGCTACTTCCCAAAAATAAGAAAATTGTATGATGAACCAATGTTACATCAAGGAAGTATCGTAAGTATCTTTTAAGATGATGTTCACTTGCATTGATCATGTTTTTATTACTTATGATTTCTAACTCTCAAGATGCATGTTTTAGCTTGATCATTGCTTACTTATGAAAATGTACCATTTTAGCATGACTTAAATGTTTATATGCATGGCTATCATACTTGGTACAAGTTTTTACTAACGCATACTCTTGCTACGTTTCCCCAAATGTAGGGTCCGATAGTCAGGGTTCTCGATTTCATGGCTAGAGGTTGATTCGAGAGAATTTTGAACTTGGGTGAGTCCTTATGCTTCGAGGACGGATTTCATTGTTTTCAATTTCCCTTATTACTATCAGTTTTGGACATGATGTATGGGCAAGGCCCAATTTCATTCTTGTATACTAGATGACTAATGAGACAAGTGTTTAGACTTCCTCTTTGCTTTTTATAAAACTTTTGGACTTGAAATGTTGTATTTATCGCTTTTGCTTCTATTTCTTATGTTATGAATGTTAAGTGGCTTGTATGGGGGCTCTCGGGGTCCTATACGCCATGTTACATCTAGGGTGTACCTCTAGGTCATGACAATATCATACTTGGTACATATTTGTACTAATGCATACTCTTGCCTACAATTTCGTGGCTTGAGGTTGATTTGAGAGATTTTGACCTTTGGTGAGTCCTCATGCTTTGAGGACCGTACTTTCTTTGATTTCAGTTTTTCCTTATTTTCATATTTGGACATGATGTATGGGCTAGGCCCAAATTCATTCTTATGTATTAGATGGCTTTGAGACGATGTTTAGATTTCCGCTTTGCTTTTTAAAACTTTGATTTCTTGAAATTTTATTTCAAGTCTTTTCATTTTATTTCTTATGTTATGAATTCTAAGTGGCTTGTATGGGTCCTCTTGAGGTCTTATACACCATGTTACGCATAGGGGCTATGTTGGGTCATGAAAAACCTAGTAATCATAGCACAAAGTTTAGAAAGATCCTAGGAAGTCTCATAAGCCACGTCGAGTATAGTTTTGTCCATAAGTGTGAAGCGCGCCACACTTATTAATGAGAGGCTACAAGATGTTAGGAAACTCCACTTATTTCATTATTGTAAAGTCGTGCGATATTGTTTAACTCAATAAGGTATCTTTCTTTTAATTTGTATCCGATGCTCTACAAGATATGGCTACTCGAAGAGCTTATGCTAGAAAGAATGCGAGGGAGAGTGTGTAACAAAGAGCCCCTCCTCAATCTCCTCAAGCTCCTCAAGCTTTGATTGACCATTTGGCCAAGCAAGTGACTGATGCGGAGTTTAGGGCTGCTTTTCAAGTGTTGGCCCAAGCCATGACGGCTCACGAAAATAGGGAGGTTTCAATTCCCGTGAACCCAAATTTGGGTACGACGGCATTTAGAGTGAGGGACTGTACAAGAATAAATCCTTAGAGTTTCATGGTTCTAAGGTTGAGGAAGATCCTGAAGATTTCATTGATGAGGTATACAAGGTGTTGATTATTATGGGAGTGACACCAGTGGAAAAGGTGGAGTTTGCCACTTATCAACATAAGGGTGTTGCTCAAATTTGGGTCAATCAATGGATGAAAGAGAGACCGAAGATGTGGGTCCTCTCAAATGGGAAACGTTTAAAGTTTATTTCCTTTATAGGTTCTTTCCCCTTGATATGAAGGAGGCAAAAGTGCTTGAATTCATTAATCTTCGTCAAGGGAGCATAAGTGTGAAAGAATATGCTTTGAAGTTCACACAATTGTCTAAATACGCTCCTACTATGATTGTCGATCCTAGGGCAAGGATGAGTAAGTTTATTTCAGGTATGTCTGAGATGGTGGTTAAGAAATGTCGTACTGCTATGCTTAGAGAATACAAGGGTGCAGACCAAGAGCGAACATGAAATCTTTCAGCGAGGCGCCGAATGAGTTCAGCGACATCATGTTTCTCGCCGAAAGTTAAAGAATTCAACATCATATTTTTCATTAAATTAAAGGCGAGATAGGGATTTTAGGCAAACCGCCGAGTGATTCGGTGAGCTCGACCTAGCTCTCCAAATGACCCAACGTTCCTGCTTTTGACCCAACTTCCCGAATTCAACCCTGCGATCCCCGAAAATAAAACTAAGACATGCACAACTCAAATTAGGCTTAGACCCAATGAAAATCATGCACAACCCATGATTTTTCATCTAATTTAAAGTGCGACCTTCAGGAATTAACTATTTAACTTAGTACCGGCAAAGTTTGCGAACCTAACAGGCACACAAATATTCTAATCCTACCAGAGAGGCCCAGCACACATCATCAAAGTAATGCCATTTCATTTGAGTACAACTTTCGAGGAAAGAAAAGCAGGGTTCAGAAACCAACCTTCGATGCTGATTAAGTTGCTACTGAGATGCTACGCGGCAACCCAATCCAAATCCAAGCACAATTTAATAATCACAACACAATAGAGATGAAGCGATATTGAGAATAAAACTAGGTGTGAGTTTGTAAAGTTCGAAAATGAGGGAGAGCATATGAGATTGGAACTTTTAAACCTTTGGTTTGAAAAACTGTCTAGTTCTTGCCCACTTGGCGAGATTAGTTGTGAGCGTCGAACCATGCGACGTCACGTCGAGCAATCACCTTCTTCACCGAGTTTTATAGAATCCCCCAGTTAGTGTGAGGATCTAAACGGCGATACAAATCGGGGTCTCCGAGCTGATCGGCGACTCGCCACTCATCTCTTTGTGCCCGTCGAGTTTTACAGACCCCAAACCCAAGCTGGGTTGGATCAAACAGCGGTGTGAGCCGGGTCGCATAATACTTTGGCGACTCACCAACTGACATTTCCCTTGCCAATCTCTTTCTTTCCAAATGCTTCCCACATTTCTTCCTGGTCAATTAACACACCATTATTTCTAAAACCAACATAAAGCAATAAAGGGTTTTGGGTTGCCTCCCAAACAACGCCTTAGTTAACGTCGTGGCACAACGCAAGTTAATATCTAGTCCTCATCCTCGGAATCAGCCATAGTGTAACTAAGCGAGTCCCCGGCAAATGGTGGATAGCGACTTGATATTAACTGATTTATCTGGGCATCATGTAGCTGCATTGTCATGGAGTTAGAGGTTGTCGCTTGATTCAGCATGTCGATGTTCTCTTTCATTTCATTCAACATCTTTTCTTGTTCTTCGATTTTGGTGAATGAGTAAGAAGAATTCGTCATCTTGTACACCCTCCTTCTTCTTCCCCTTTGTACACTCTCGTAGGGAGAAGTGTTTGTCTTTTTCCGAGGCTTGTGCTTCCAACTCCATGACTCGTTTGGACAGAATGTCTACTTGAGCTACTAGTGCGTTCCATTCGTGTTTCTTTTGGGCTTCCTTATTGGTTTCAACCATGCCATCAAGGAGATTTGCTACTACTTCATAGGGTTGAAGTAGCATACCACCCGTGAAAAGTTGATCGGCAATACTTTTATTTTCGGGTCCAAGACCACTATAGAAGCATTCCAGTAGTGCTTTGTCGGTCATCCCATGAGATGGGCATGGTTCTAGCACTACTTGAAACTTCAGCCACATTTCCTGAATGGTTTCATCCCCTACTTGTTTGAACGTTAGTAGGTTGTCCCTAAAATTCAACAGTTTCAAGAGGGGGTGATCTGTTTGATACCTATAATGATCTTTCATATCCATGTTTCTGCTTCAATACACAACCAAGCAAAACGAAACTAAAAGTAACGTAAGTGAACTATAATTAAGAAGAACAAAAATTTTAGTAAACTAAAAATTCTCAAATAACACCACTCCCCGGCAGCGGCGCCATTTTGATGTTTGCGTAATAAAGACACAACTTCCAATACAAGTGTCTACGATCGTGCAATAGTATAATATCACAACCAAGGGTTGGGGTCGAGTCCCAAGGGAGTGGTGGTGAAAATTAATAGGAAAAAAAATTAGGTTCTAATTAGTCATAGCTAAAAACATTTCCGAATATAAACATATTAAATAAAGGGATGACGCAAGCGTCAATTATGAATGGGAGTTTTTCACAAGTAAACAAAAATAGCAAAAACAGTAAAAATAAAGAAAGAACTAATATGGAGACGGGATTCTTGGGATGTGATAGGAATACGGGATAGACTAAATCGTTGGGTACATGTTTTTGGTAGTAAATTCATTGAATATTTGTGACTAGGCTAGACTATAGTGGGGATAAATTCTCTCTTAAGCAACTTACCCCGAATCAAATGGGTTCCTCTCGGACACCCACTTGCCGCATGAAGAGCAGCCTCCGCCTTAGCCCACTCACTCTCTCGAGCTGAGTGTGTGGGAATGACACTAGGGTTCACTCTCTCGAGTTGAACCTCATGTCGACCCACTCCCCACCGGCCATCAATTTAGTAGTCTTAGTTTTACGACCTCTTTCCCGAGCAAGCCGAAAACACAAAGGTGAAATCGTATTTGCAACAACAATTTCATTAGGTTCCACCACAACTACTAAATGAAATCACATCAAAACAACAAATAAACCACCAGCAAGCAAGACCCAACAGATAATCTAACCCATATTCACCAAATCACACCTCAAGAATTGGGGTTTTAGCTAGACATTCTAAAGAGATAGAAATTTATACCAAAATGAGTTTGCATTCAAATGGGTATGAAGATTTAAGTCTCAAAACAAGTCAAGAGTGAAGAATCCACAAGACCCAAGTCCAAAACCTTAGAGTTGAAACCCTTTGAACCTTCAAGTTCTTCAAAACCCTCTCCAAACTTAGAACTCAAAAATAGAAGCCAAGTCTGAAATATTACTGTTCAAAGCTAAAAATTCGATACTAAAATAATAATTATCAACGAGTATTTATAGTTTTCAAAAATCTGTGTTGCAGCGAATCATTTGGCGTCGTTAGTCGAGATCGCCGATCAACTCGGCGATCCGCCCTTCGGTAGGTTTCATCGTCGTCTTGCTCTCGCCTTTAGCATTGTCTTGTTTGGATCATTGGGCGACATAGTACTTCTTCGCGGAACTACTCGGTGACACGCCGACTGCTCCTTTTCTCCGTCGATTTGATCCTTTCCTTCAGGGCTCAGTACATTGGAACAAAAGGTGATCTCCAGGCTCATCGGCGACTCGCCAACTGAACTCGGCGATCCTCAGGCCTTCATTTCTTCGTTCGTTCAGCCACTTTTGTTCCTTTTTGCTAAGTAGTGTCCATGCTTTCCTTTCAAACTCCAAATACCTAAAACTTAAGGGTTTTCATCAGATATTGAGACAAAATATGCATTTGAGGACACTAATTCTATCAAAATATAGCCCTAAATGAGTCCAATTTGTGGACTCATCAATCGCCACAAGTAATTCTCTTGATGCGAAATCATAATGACTTATTACAATCGATTGTAAGTCATAGATATATAGATATTTTCACTTTCAGTCTTACAAAATGAATATGTTGTTTTATGTTAGATTATTATCAATTATAATTGTTGTACCCGTTAATATTTGCATTTGATATGGATCCAGATTCACTAATATAAAAGACTCATATTGAAAGATGTCCTCGTGATATTCTTGAAGGATGTTATGATGTGATTTACATTGACCACGCAAAAGAAATATTGTTACTGTGTTTATACTAAAAGGGGAGGGGGCAAGACTTTTTTTGAATTTAGAAGTTAAATTTTAGATATTGGTTATTAATATCTTTTATTTTTGCTAATGTAATTAGCTTGATTGTTGAATGTATGAAATATCTTATTTTTATGCTAATTAAGTAAAAATTCTACCATGAAAAAAATAAGATATCACATGATTTATTTTTTGTTAAAAAAATATCAACTTTTTGACTTTTAATTTGAAGTTGAATTGATCCAAATTCACATACAAAATTTAAAATTATGTATTCTTAAATATGGAGATAACGTGATTTTTGTTTTGTTGAAAAATACCAAATTGTTTCACATGTGATAGATGAAATTTTGTTGAGGATTTTAGAGATAAACATATTTGAATCCTAATATATTCAATTATACAAATATTTAAATGGACTAATATAAGTGATTGCAATTATTATGTGCTTAACTTTACCCTTAGAACATTCAAATATTATTTAGGGCAAATTACAGAGGCAAAATTACAATTTATCCCTTAAAATTTTATAATTACAAAAATCCCTCAAAACGGATACAATAATATAAGCACTGATACATTAATTTGATGCGCGAGATACATTAATTGTTAAGTAAGATACATTACATTTTATACACGATATACTAATATGATGTATATTTTATACATGATACACTAATCTGATGTACATTTTATATATGATACACTAATCTGATGCGCGAGATACAATAATATAAGTGCGCGAGATACAATAATATAAGCGCTGATACATTAATCTAATGCGCGAGATACACTAATCTGATGCGCGAAAATGAGGGATTTTGGAAATTTATAAAACTTATAGGGGATAATGGTAATAAGTAAATTAAAAGGTGGGATTTTTGTAATTTTTCCTATTATTTATTAGATGATGCTTCATTTGAGTCGGGCATTACGAACTTATACATCGATTGAATTTTTGGAATTTGATATGCATGTTATTATTGCTTCTTGGATCAAAGTGTTGTGCACTCATTCTTAACACGTTAGAGAGGACCTATTAGCCATTTGTTTATATGAGAAGAATTTATTTGATTAGAGTTGCTTGATATATACAATTTACTTTTTTCAAAAGTTTGTTAAACATCGATTATTATTTCTTAGCATTTATTGTATAACGGGTTGTTTTTTCGCTTTGTTACTATGTATAAGAGATTTTCTATCTAAAATATATGACAATTGCTACAAAACTCATAAAAAATTTCTGGGACTAACTAAAAGGAAATTGTGTCACACAAAAATGACATTCAAAATTGATATTTGATGAGTGCATTTAAAATTTATTTTCTTTAAATTTATAATAATTTTGTAATTGAATATATTGTATAGAAAAATAAGATGATAATTAGACATCTTTGAACTCAATATGTCTTAATAAAAAAATTTAACTCAATATGTCCTGATGAATTTAACCAAATGAAATCACAGTCATAAGTTAACATAATAAAATTTGTTCATCGCTCGGGTACGAATACTTATTAGTAATATAACACAATAATTGCTAGTAATGATAGATTTGAATTATTTAATAATTAATTTAATTATATTTAAATTATTTAATAATTAAAATAATTATATCTTTTTTTAGCTTTAGTGCATATAAGAAGCATGCAATTATTTTTAATCAAGAGTTTCTTCTTCTCAAAATGCTCTCAGTGTACGTTAGTTAACGTGCGCAGGGGTGTTAGCAATGGAGAGAGGAAGAGTAAGAGGATGGGGGCGTGGACGGGAAATACCATTAATGACAATAAAAAGCTCAGTTGGGACTCGAGTTGAAGGAGAAGAGATAAAATCGCAAGAACAATCCAAAACCCTTCCCATAAATGAAGGGGGAATGATAGAAAATGGGACAACAACAAGGTCTAAAGTAGCTCGGAGACTGAGCTCAGTAGGGACTCGAGTTGAAGGAGAAGAGATAAAATCGCAAGAACAATCCAAAACCCTTCCCATAAATGAAGGGGGAATGATAGAAAATGGGACAACAACAAGGTCTGAAGTAGCTCGGAGACTGAGCTTAAATACTCCACCACCTATTGCAGAGCTGCAAAGGAACTCAGATCTGGAAAAAATTGATGACGGGAAAGGGATTAAGAGCAATGAAACAGTAAAAGTAGATGCAGAGAAAGAGGCAATCCATATTGTTGATACAGAAGGGATTACTGAAGGCCAATCTATAGAAAAGGAACAGAGTAAGGAACAGAAACAGAAGGAGACCTGGACTAATATGTTCAAAAATAATCGCGCTGCAAACAATGGGATGAACTTGTCTTATTTCCCTCCACAAATAGTCGATGGGCAAACAACGGTTCAGCTGGAAGAAAAGGAGGTACAAGCTGAAGAAGATAAATGGAAGTGTGCACTCATTGCATATGTGATCGGGGAATGCCCATGAGTAGGTACATAACAATGAATTGGACAGCAGTATCTAAACCGCATGTGTACCTACATGAAGAAGGTTACTTCATAGTAAAGTTTCAGAATCTCAGTGACATGAATGATATATAGTATACTGGACCTTACACTATCAACAATCAGCCTATCATTCTAAAACAGTGGTCCTGAATTTGATTTTGTGAGTGAATTCTTAGCAGAAATTCCCCTATGGGTAACTTTTCCCAAACTGCCTCTTAACTGTTAGGGTGTGGAATCTCTAAGTAGATTTGCTAGTGCTATTGGAGTTCCTTTATTTGCTGATGAGTGCACCACAAAGCAAACAAGAATTTCATATGCTAGAATTCTTATTGAAGTTAATGTTACTAAGCCTGTCCCACAGTAGATAACAGTTATGGATCCCAATGGGGGAAACTTTACGCAGGAAGTAGTTCTGGAATGGAGACCTCAATATTGTGATAAATGTCAGAAAATTGGCCACCAATGCCAACCAGCTGTCCCAACAAAGGAGGAGCTACCAAAGAAGAGAAGACCATTGAAAAAAGTAACTCAAACATGGCAATACAAAAGGCCAATACAACCACAGGAGCAAGTGTGTGAGTAGGCTGAGGAACAAGAACAAATAGCAAGGGATGTCAATTCCTATACCATTGCGGAGAAGGGTAAACAAGAGATAGAGCAGGAACAAAAAAAAAAACAACTGGGGAGATGAGCCAGATTAATCTGCGACCAAATGCTGGAGGTAAACATATGGATTTCAATTATACAAATTTTCCTATATTGGCAGCTATACCAACTAGGAATGGGTTTGAGAGCCTCATGCATAACAAGCTTGCTTCACTGCCTATTGATCGAGGTGGAGCTCCCAAAACTTGTTAATGAAGTGCATAATTTGGAATGTAAGGGGTATGAATAAAAGGTATAAGCAGAATGAACTAAAAGCCTATCTGCTAAACAATAAAATAAGTATTGCAGGATTAATTGAAACAAGGGTAAAGGAGACTAATATGAAAGCAACACTCAAAGGGATAGCACCAGCCTGGGGGATAATGCATAATTATAATGAGGCTGCAAATGGTAGTATATGGGTGATATGGGATGAAAGCTGGTATGAGATCATTCAAATTAGTAATGCTGCTCAACTATTGCACTGCCAGATCAGAGAAAGAAGGAAGGGACAACAAATTATGTTCACTGTGATTTATGGATATAATACTATAGAGCAGAGAAAAAACCTCTGGCTAGAATTGAACACTTTGGCCCAAGGAGCCTCTCAACCATGGCTCATTGCAGGGAATTTTAATGCTCTACTCTCCCCACAAGATAGACTAGCTGGATCTCCTTTGACCATCAATGAAGTAAGGGATTTTGCAGAATGTGTGAAAGATATTGGAGTCACTGAATTACAACGGAAGGGGAATTATTATACTTGGACTAATAAACAACATGGTAATGATAAAATATCAAGCAGGATTGATAGAGTTTTTGGGAATGATGAATGGATGGAAAAGTGGGGACATGTTATTACTGATTATGGGAATCCAGGCATATCAGATCTTTTTCCAATGCAGATCACATTGCAAATAGCTCAGCAATCTGTAAAAGTGAATTTTAAGGTCTTTAATATGTGGACTGAACGTACTTCTTATAGGAGCTTAGTGGAGAGTATATGGAAGTAGGACTATGCCATGGACATCATGAAGAAGGTCTGGTGTAAACTAATGGCTCTCTAACCTATATTGAGACAACTAAATTGAAAAGAGTTCAAGTATATTAGCCAGCAGATTGAGAAAGCAAGACTGGAACTCAGCAGAATCCAAGATCAGCTATACAGTCAGGCAACTGATCATTTAATTGATCAAGAGAAAAATATACTGATGAAACTGGAGAAATGGTCTATGATTGAGGAAAGTGCACTAAGACAGAAATCAAGGTCAAAATAGATCCAACTGGGGGATGCAAACAATAAATATTTTAGTGCAGTTATAAAAGAGAGAAATCAGAAGAAGCAAATCAGAGGTATAACATCCATAGATGGGCAGATGTTGTATGAGCCACAAGAGATCCAAAATGAGTTTGTTATGTTTTATAAAGGTCTGATGGGATATTCAGCTTCTACTCTACCAGTTGTATATGTCCAGGTAATGAAAAGAGGGACCATGTTGACAAAACAACAAAGGATTAAGTTGTGTGCTGATATAACTGAAGAGGAGATTTATGCAGGGCTGCAATCTATTGGGAATGACAAAGCTCCAGGTGTAGATGGGTATAATGCCTTTTTCTTTAAGTATACTTGGAAGACTATTAAAAAGGACATTATTGATGCTATGCAGAGCTTTTTTAGAACTGGAAAATTATACAAGTCTGTCAACTGCACATTGGTAACTCTTATCCCAAAGGTACAAAGCCCCAAAATTGTGAAAGAATACAGACCAATTACTTGTTGTACTGTGTTGTATAAGATCATTTCCAAAGTATTGGCAAAAAGATTGCATGATGTTATCCATACTGTCATTAGTGATAGCCAGGCTGGTTTCATACCAGGGAGGAAGATATCAAACAATATCCTACTAGCTCATGAATTGGTTAAAGCCTATACTAGGAAGAACATTTCTCCCAGAAGCATGCTGAAGATTGATCTCCAAAAAACATATGATTCAGTGGAGTGGTAGTATTTAGAGCAAGTGATGAATGGATTGGGATTTCCTGATATGTTTACACATTGGGTAATGAGTTGTGTGAGAACAGTGAGCTATTCTATTATAGTGAATGGACAGGCTACACAAAATTTTGCAGCAGCTAAGGGACTCAGACAAGGAGATCCAATATCCCTTTTTCTCTTTGCTATAGCTATGGAATATCTCAGTAGATTACTGAAGGGACTCAAGGAAGAGACAACCTTCAAGTATCATCCAAAATGCTCCCAACTGGATATCACTCACTTATGCTTTGCAGAGGACTTGCTCATTTTTCTAGAGGAGATCTAAATTCCATCAAGGCTCTCCAGAGATGTTTCTCTCAGTTCTCACAAGCTTCAGGATTGCAAGCCAATCTCAACAAAAGTTCCATTTATTTTGGGGGAGTTCAGCTAGAGGTGAGGCAACAAATCATACAACAACTTGGCTACAAGATGAAAGAATTACCTTTTAAGTACATGGAGGTGCCCCTCTCTACTAAGAAAATGACAGTAATACAATGGTACCCTCTCATTGATAAAATCATGGCCCAGATCAACTCATGAACAACTAGGAAATTGTCATATGCAGGTAGAACACAACTGGTACAGACTGTGTTGTTTGGAGTTCAATCATACTGGGCACAACTTTTCATTATTCCTGCAAAGATAATCAAACTGATTGAGGGGCTTGTAGAAGCTATTTGTGGTCAGAGGTTGGTTATGTCACTAAAAAGGCACTAGTTTCTTGGGAGAGAGTGTGTTGTCCTAAATCTGCAGGAGGCATGGGACTGATTAATATGCAAATCTGGAACAAAGCAGCAGTTGCCAACTTATGTTGGGATCTAGCAAGTAAAGAGGACAAACTTTGGATCAAATGGATACATATATACTATATAAAGGGACAGAGCACATGGCCAGAGTCCAAACAACCTAGCTGGATGATAAGAAAAGTCATGAGTGCCAAACATATAATTGTTCAAACTCAACTGATGAGGGACAAGAAAGGGAGCATGACCAGGCAAATTTATCTGTACATGATGGGGGAGCAGCAAAGGCCTGATTGGAAATATCTCATGTTCAAGAATGCAGCAAGACCAAAAGCTTATTTCACTATGTGGCTCATGTTTAACAAGAAGTTAGCAACAGTGGACAAGCTAGCTAAATGGGGAGTGGAAGCAAATAAGACTTGTGTCCTATGTAAGAATGCACATGAGACTATAGAGCACATGATCATACAATGCCAATTTTCAAGAAAGATGTGGGAAAGGCTGTTTACATGGATCCATCATCATAATGCCATTCCAAGAACATGGGATAGTTTATACAATGGTGCACTAAACATGGAAAAGGGAAGACTAAAGCAACCCAAATATTCAAGATCATTTTAGCTGAAGGAGTCTATGGGGTGTGGATTGAGCGGAATAACAGAATTTTCGAGAAAAAGAGCAAAACGGAGGAAAGTGTAGCTAAAGAGATAGCCTATGTGACTATTGTTAGAGCTCCAGCTAATATTAAAAATATTGTTATGGAATTTAAATTCTAAGCAATAGGATGTAGTGTTACAGTTGTAGTTAGATGAGATTAGATTTGAGAACAAAGTATGTTGTGATAGCTACTTGGATTGTAATGTTTTGCTTCAGGTAATTAATAAAATGTTAGTTACCAAAAAAAAAAAAAGCGTGCAATTTTAGGAGTAGTACCGAGGAAACCGTGAATGACATTATACTACCCATGTCTCCTAAAAAGGCAAAAATCTCAACTAATGTACAATTTTTTCAACCATCTCCATGATCTTCTCCCAAATATTTTTCTTTTATAGCAATGTTTACAAATTTTTATCACTTTGATATTGAAAATTCACCCCCTTTGCAAATCTATTTATGATTTATATTTCATTGTTCCGTATTTTTTCGATTCAATTCACAATCATAAAAATAATCGAAATCTCACCTTACCCCAGAAAAGTCCTAGATTAGTGAATAACAATAGTGTGAGTAAAACCAACACGCTTCGATTTACTCTCACAAACACCAAATAAGGATCATAAGGAGGCCAACTAAAGTGACATTGTTCTCATTGTAATCAGTTCAACAAAGCAATACGACAAAACAAGAAAATGCAAGAATATTAATTTTACTCAATCTGAAGATTTAGATTCAGATTTTGTGAAAGAAATAAATTACAAAAAAAAAATTATGCAGGGTGAGACTTCACTAATGAAAGAGCCCAAATCAATGTGCGGGTGAAGAAATCAAATTCCCAAAAGAGAAAGTTGATCAAAAGGTATAAAAGGTTCAATGTTTTTTTCTTCATATTTTCATGTTTTTTTTTTATATATTTTTAGACCTTGCATGTTATTTTTATTGTTTGTATATATTCCGCATAAATATTTGTATGAACTCGAGTTATGTTTATTTGTATGCAGAAGAGGCATAAGAAATTGATTTTATTGTGTGTGGGTGTGAGTATGAAGTAGACCTTTAAAGTATATTATCTTGTTTTTACCCCAAAAAACTAATGTTATACCAATTTGATACATCGATGTGAACTAATATTGTTGCATGCGCGTATGTAATGTGTATCAAAATGACATTCTTTAATTTATTTTTATATCAACTCATTATTGAATAGATTTGGTTACATTTTTTCTTATTATAAATTTTTGTATCAAAAGTATATACTCAATGAATAATTTAGTATTCATTTTTAATACTTATAATTTTATTGATTTTATGTGATTGTTGTACGTTTTTTTATTTTTGGCCTTTTTTGAAGGTACATTTTTTTTTACTTCAGAAAAGTAGAGATAATTACTCATTAGCATTCCTACATCAATTTCGATGTTTTTGATCATCTTAAGGAACTCCTCAACGATAAGCAATTTCAATAGTTCAGGGAGTCTCCGTTTGATCATCTTAAGAAACAATTATTGTTGGAAGCAAACTTGGTGGACCAAATATTAGAAGAGAAGTTATTCTGAATACGCAGAAGTCTCAGCGGCAATCAAGATCAAGAGTGAACAAATAGTTAAAAAAGATTGTCGCATTTCCTGAAAACTGTTCATTTCAGTGGATAATTTTACTTTGGGCCAAAGGTAAACAAATATCAAAATAATACTTTTGATTTATAATATTTTTGAATACATCATTCAACATCTATCATTAGGGATGGGCGTTCGGTTATTTGGTTTTCGGTTTTAGAAAAGTGTGCTTCGTATTCCAAACCAAACTAATTCAATTTGGTTCAGTTTTTCTACTTTGGTTCGTTTAGTTTGGTGTTTTTAAATCATTTTTTCGGTGCAAATTAAAAATAAAATGAGGTCAAAATCAAAGTATAAGATACTTAAAATTTAAAACTTTGTTAAGGAATAATGTGTCTCTCCATTGAACACTTATTATGCTAACTAAAAGACTATTTGTGTTTGTCAAAAATATTGTGCCTCCAACTACTTCTCGAGAAAAACAAGGACGAAGATGGGTTCCTTTACATAATATACATTGATAAAATATGTTTGGGTTCCTCTTGGCGATTAATATTTAAAGTTAACTATTGAATTGTAAATTTATTGCTACTTTAATTTGTTCATGAATGATTTTATTGTTAGTTGACTTTTTATTTTTAGTCAAGAGAATGCCCGTTGAGCACGGGCCCATACTTAAATTTTATGTAAAAATATTTACTGTAATAATACAACTTTGTACAATTAACTATTTATTTAAATGCCTCTATAATCTATATACCAACATGACATGTTTTTTGTACAAGAGCGGAAGAGTGAAGTTTATATATACATTTGAATAAACTTGATCGTGTCAGTCTAGCCTTGCACATGGATCAAGATAGATAAAATCAATATAAGTGTCGGAATGTGACACCCGCTTCAATATAAGTGTTGGAATGTGACACCCGATCTCAGTTAGTGTGTCGGAACGTGACACCCGATCAATTTAACACAACCACAACCACAATCACAATCATATGTACATACTCATAGTCATACAATCAAGTGTGAAATCGTGACATACATTTGTTCATTCATACTCATTTCATTAGATTTGATCAACAAGGCTTCATCCACATACATACATGCATTACAATGAAGCAATTTCCCACATACATCATGCAAAACATGAAATCAAACCATCACCTACCTCGAAATCAAGCTTGAACCTCCTAAGGCACTTGAATCTTCCCTTTTGGATTCTTCCCGCTTGTTCTAGGTCTACAAACAATTAATATACGCAAGGATCAACATTTAAAGGTCTAATTATCCGGATTATAGCAAACCCAATAACCCATGATCCAAATCCCCAATTTAGGGCATTTTCATAACGACCGGATCAGGTCGTTACACAAATATTAGAAGAGAAATTATTTTGAATACACAGAAGTTTCAGCGGCAATTAAGACCAAGAGTGAACAAATAGTTAAAAAAGATTGTCGCGTTTCCTGAAAATTGTTCATTTCAGTGGATAATTTTACTTTGGACAAAAAGTAAACAAATATCAAAATAATACTTTTGATTTATCTTATTTTTGAATACATCATTCAACATTTATCGTTAGGGGTGGGCGTTCGGTTATTTGGTTTTAGGTTTAGAAAAGTGTGCACCGTATTTCAAACAAAACTAATTCAATTTGGTTTGATTTAGTTTGGTGTTTTTAAATCAATTTTTCGGTGCAAATTAAAAATAAAATGAGGTCAAAATCAAAGTATAAGATACTTAAAATTTAAAACTATGTTTGGAATAATGTCTCTCCATGGAACACTTATTATGCTAACTAAAAGACTATATTTGTCTTTGTCAAGAACATTGTGCCTCCAACTATTTCTCGAGAAAAACAAGGACGAAGATGGATTCCTTTACATAATATACATTGATAAAAATATATTTGAGTTCCTCTGGGCAATTAATATTTGAAGTTAACTATTGAATTGTAAATTTATTGCTACTTTCATTTGTTCATGAATGAATTTATTGTTAATTGACTTTTTTTTTTTAGTTAAGAGAATGCCCGCTGAGCACGGGCCGATACTTGAATTTTATGTAAAAATATTTACTGTAATAATACAACTTTAAACAATTAACTATTTATTTAAATGCCTCTATAATCTATATACCAACATGACATGTTTTTTTTGTACCAGAGCGGAAGAGTGAAGTTTATATATACATTTGAATAGTTTTGATCGTGTCAGTTTAGCCTTGAACATGGATCAAGATGGATAAAATGAAACATTGATTCGTACTGAAATATGAACTATGTACGAATCAACATTATTATAGATATATGAAGTATATATCACAGAACTTGCTATTCTTACCAATTTTTCTCTCCACTCTCGACATATATCAGCAGTATTCAATGCTATCCTCCATTTGTTACAAACTTTCAAAGCTTTAACAACCTTCAAAGCTTCTTATGTTTTTCCCCTCTCCTTTGTCAGTAGGTTATGTTGTCTAAGCATAAGGCCATTCATTTGAACTTGCAGCTCAACATATAAATCTTGCTTATGCCATTTTGATCCTTCTATGAAAGTTGTACTCCTTTTCCTATATACGCATGTACAATATAACTTTTTAAAATATAAAAACCTTGAGGAAGAGTCTCGCATCTTGAACACTTTCTATTGTGACATTGTTGCACCAACTTGGCAAGCTAAAAGATCAAAATTTTCATAAAAATCACGTCTTACCGTATAAACAACATTCTTTCTTCTTTTTGTGTAAATTGTTTGACAATCAAACTCACATTTGGAAAATCTCAACTAAAAAATATGAAGGATCTGTTCAATTTAAATCAACAGAATCTAAAGTCCACATTTTAATATCTTTGCATAAATGAATATAAATAATCCTTTCCAAATACCATCTTATTAAGTCAATTAATTCAAACACCGACAATTATTCAGCAGACTCTCAAATAAATGGTTAATTCCAAAATCTATTTGTAATTAAGTTCATGAATAATGCTGTAATGTAATAGCTTTTCAAAATAATGTTGCAATGTAATAGCACTTCATGACTTCCAAAATTAAATATACTTCTCAATTGGCATCTTCAAAATTGTAAAGAGAAAGATATTTAGACAGTTAGAACAGATAACTATTTTGATGCAGAGAGGAAAAAGTGATACACAACATCCTATTACTTACCAGGAACGTACTACCTTAAAACAAAATCTAACTATTACTTACCTCATTTAATTTGTTATTTTGTTGAATTTTTTTTGTATCATTATAAGTGTTTTGACTAAATAAGAAATTTAATTCTTTGTCTTTAAATCATAATCCAGTCCAAAGTGGGTGGGGCGGATATAACAGTTATATCCGTTGTCATTCTCTTAAATTGGCAGAAAAGAAAATCTCAAGAACTATTATGAAAATTCTCAATTACATCCTAAAGATATGTAACATCCTGAAAAATTTTAAGATAAGATTCGAGCTATTCTTTATTTGTGAATAAGATTGTATCGGGTACTTCTTAAAATGCCCATATTTTTAAAGGTAAATTTTTTAGTGTGGGAATGATTTTGAATATCAATTAAGGTCACTAAAAACTCTTAGCACAAAATTGAGTTGAAAGTTTCCTTACAAATTAAGTTTTGATGTAAGAGTTTAATTGGGTCAACTTCAAACGATCATATCTCCTAGAATATAAAGAGTTACGTGGCTCATAACCTATCAAATTAAAGGTATTTGAATTTGCGTTCCAACGCCACCAATTTCGCGTCTATCCTAGTTTCGAGTAAAAAATTATGACCATTTTAGAACCTGATATAATGCAGTGACGAATTAGCCGGCGAGAAAATATTAAAAAGGGTCGTTTTTGTCTTTTTACCTCTAAGAAAACCTTAAGCGAATTTCTTTACTAATTAAATACCAAAACAATCATAATTTCATCTCTATTAATCCATCATTCTCTTCTCTCTCAAACTCTAAGGCAAAACCCTAAGGAAAAATCAAAGTAGAAGACTTCATTCAAGATTCTTTCCATCTCTTTCAAGATTCTTCTTCAAGGTAAGTCTTTCTCCAAGAATTCCATTTTTTCCAACTCAAATTCCTCCATACAATTATGAAGCACTAATGAAAATCATAATTCTTGTCCATAGGGATTTCAAGACACCAATTCAAGAATCTCAAGAAAGATTTTCTTGATTCTTTACCTTCAAGTTAGGGTTTCAACACTTCTAATCAAGTTTTTCTTCAAAATTCTTCAAGAACCTTGTTCTTCCAGGTACGCAGGACTATCATAGTGTTGGACTAGTTCATCCTCACGGCCTACATCTACTTTCAAATTAGTAAAATAGAAATCTAGGATTTTATCCCTAGATTTGAGTATTCTTGAGATAAGTTAATTTGAGTTCTTGAGATCCTGTTTCTTTTTGAAATTCTATTCTTGATTATTTAATTGCTACATGTTATGCATTAAAATTCTTGAGTTGATTCGTTCATGTCTATATTTCAGCATGAACCCATGAATTGAGTATTTTTAGAGCAGAAATATCGTTGAGTCATGAGTTTCGAGTTCTTGAGTTCTTGAGTTCTTGAGTTCCTTGAGTTGAGTCGTTCATGTCCATAATTCCACATAAACCCTATGATTTGCGTTATGAATTTTGAAAAGCTTTTTAAAGTCAACACTTGAGTTCTTAACCTGAGTTTTGAGAAAATAAAGATGAGCTTTGAGAAAAGAGTTTCTAAAACATGATTAGTATGACAATCAAGTATGTCATCAATGTATGAGCAGTATGGTATCTAGATATACAATTAATGTTTATGCAGTATGACTTCCTGAGTCATCAATGATCATATTATAATATGATTTTGAAATGTTTTTGAGAAAGAGTTTTCAAGTATGAGTATAAGGGGACTATGTATTCCCAAAGGCATCAATTTTTGCATTGATAAAAGAGAAATTGAGATTTCTAAATGAGTTGTGAGTTAAAGAGTTATTTCAAGAGTAGTTACCTCTTTCAAGAGGGTAGTTTGAGCAATTATCTCAAACCAGAGGAAAAGTTATGTTTTTTTTAAACATATGAGAATGAGTATATATTATTGGGAGTAGTATTGAGCACCGATATGGGGGAGAGTTCAAACAACTCACAATTCCCATAAACCATGTATGCCAACATGGGTAAAGGGTCATACTTTTTAGACGATTCCTTATTGCTTGTAAGCATAGCTTAGTGGATCACTTAGTTGAAGTGTTCTATACCCCGACAAGGTATAGGATAGTTCTGGCAGCGTGGGCGAGACGATGTATCATCACGTAGCTCATAGTGATGGTTGTCGATTAGAGAATCTCCCAATAGAGTTAAAATGTATTTTTATATATCACTTATTATGTTGAGTTCAGAGATGAGAAAGTATATTGTAAATCTTTAAATGATCTAACTCCTATATTTCTTTACATTCAACTTAAGTACATTGTTATCTATTCCGGTCCTTTCTTTCAGTTATTTGTTATTCAACTATATTACATACTCGTACATTCAATGTACTGACATTCTATCTAAACATGTTATTAGGATCCTCAACAAGAGTCTGTTGAGATCACTTCATTCGTTCGTCAGCTTTCGAGTGAGGTCTCCTTGCTTTCAAAGGACTCCAGATTTATGAGTTGCTAGTAGTAGTTCTTTTGAGGAGTTGTGGGTCTTGTCCCAACACTCATCTTGTTATAGAAGAGGCTTCATCGATAGACATGTTTGGGTAGTCTTTCAGTTTTAGATGTTTTATTTAAAACTTATGTTTCATACTTAGTATATTCAGCAAAGTTTTGAGATTCAGTAAACTTTTTCAAAAACGTTTCTTTCAATTTGATGCTTATGTATGTTCAAGTTAGTATTCCGCTTGTAATCAGTCAGGATGAGGGTTCGTTGGGGACCAACAATGGTTCTCGAGTGCCGACCACGTACAGGGTGTAGGCTCGAATTGTGACAAGATATGAGTATTAGATCATAACTTTAAGCTTAAGATTGCATATTGAGGGGGGAAAGACAATTGAAAAAACATACACAACGAAAACATTTTGAATACTTGTATCTCATAAGTAGGTTGCTAGCCAGGTCATCTGAGATTTCTCTCATGCTATTACAATCCGATCCAATATAAACCAAGTTTAAACTATGATAGCTTGGAAGAAAGCTCTCCAGTAAAGAAACTTCTCAATTATTTTGAGGGAACTACATTTCATCAACTTTTGAGCAAAAGGAGACAATTTCTTGTTTTTTTTGGCACGGAAATCATTTTAGAAGAAGCAAAATCAAGGTAGAGGAATCATTGATTTTTATATGATGAACATATTTAAATACCCCACAACCAGAAAAAGCAAGAAAAAAAGTCACATTAGGTGAAAATTTAGAAAAGGATCAACATTCCTTTCTAGGCTACTGCAATTCTCCCAGCTATTGCATCAAGAAAAACGAATTGCGTACCTCATAGACCAGTCATGTGCAACTTGTTTGTGGAAGGTCGATCATGAGGACTATGCTACAACTTTTAGAAACATCTTTAATTGTTTCAACAATGATAAAAACAAGGGAAAATGGTCAAAAATACCCTTCAGCTTTGTTTTATTGTTTAACTTTGTCCTTGCCACTAAAATAAAGTTAGATTTACCCCCATCGTTACTAATTTCACCATATATACACCTCATTTGACGGAAAGCCCTAATTTGACCCAAATTATCCAAAAATTTTTTAAAAAAACCCATTCCCTATTTTTAATCCAATGCCCCGACTCCTATAGATGATAACCCAGTTAACCCATTCCCCTTTTACCACGACTACCATCTCCGGCGACCTTTACTTTCAAATTTAGCAACAAAATCAAACTTTCATTTGATTCTTCAAATATATATATATATATATTTTTTTTTTTTTTTTTGAAGCAATGGGAGAAGAAGATAAAGGAGAAGTAGCTAAAAGTTGATTGAAATAGTAAATGATATATCGAGCATAACGGAGTTCAGAAATTCGGTGAAGAAACAGTTCTGTAATTTAGGTAGAAGGCTCAAGTTGTTGACTCCAATGTTCGAAGAGATTCGTGATAGCAAAGAAAAATTAGCAATTGAATCTATGAAATCGTTGATTTCATTAAAAAAGCTCTTGAATCTACTAAGGAATTGCTCAAATTTGGTAGCGAAGGCAAC
>JAJOOS010000957.1:0-43211 GCA_029582725.1 Solanum chiquidenum | reverse complement strand
CATGCCTTGGCTGCTGATCTACGACCACCATCTACGGAGCGTCAATGGACCTACGGTCCGTAGATCACCTCCGTAGATGCCCTTTTCTGCATTTCTTTCAGCTGTCTCTTTAATTCCACGCCTGAACATCTTTCCTGCAAAATATGATATAAAAACACATAAAAACCAATACAAAAAGGCCCTAGACACACACAACTTGTAAGTGAAATGTATTAGAAATACCGTAAACTCACGGTATATCACCTCCCGACGTCAAACTGGTTGATATACTGTGTTTATACTTTTTATAGCTGTCTCTAGGATGTTTTATATGGAGTGTGTATTAATTTTCTTTAGAACATTTAATAGATTGTCTTGGAGTAATAGTAGAATATATTGCTTAGACTTATAAAGCTTAACTAGCCTTATGATGCGTAACGGTGCAGGTTTGGCAAGAATAACACAATACAGGTTATAGACACACCATCCAGTGAAGAAGAAGAAGAGGAAGAACCTTTGCCTGAGGAATTTGTTCTAGTTGAGAAGACTCAACCTGATGGAACAGTTGAACAGATTATATTCTCTTCTGGAGGAGATGTTGATGTGTATGATCTCCAAGATTTATGTGATAAGGTGATTTACATTCGTCAAAATCTATTTGTACTGGGGTGAAAATTTTGGTGCTCTCTTTTCGGTGATTTAGACAACATAATTTTCATGTGAAAAAACAATGATGATTTGGTGCATATAGATATGAAGTTTCAATGTGCCTCAACTCTAATGGTGGGAATTGGGTGGGGTTGGGAGGTCGGAGCTCTGGTTAAAAAATGGAATGATCTGTTGTAGCATAAATGGGGAAGGCACGGAGAGAGAAATGTGTTCTCCAAAGTACAAATTGAAGGTGTGTGGCCAGAGGCACACCTTCCAGACCTGCAAAAGGCTGATGAGCAGCAGTCCAATCTGTGCAGAAAAGAACTACAGTGTAGTTCTGAAGGCATTGTACCAGAAATGCGTCTTTCATGGCTTTTTAGATTTACTGAAGGCATTGTACCAGAAATGCTTCTTTCATTGCCTCTTGTTTTCTGAATGCTATGTTATGCTCTCCCTATTATTTGCTATGTCCTCTTTACTTTGATGTGCATCACTCAAGCAGAGGGTTTTTCAGAAACAACCTCTCTACCTCCACGAGGTAGGGGTAAGGTCAGCGTACACTTTACCTCCCCAGACCCCACATATAGGATTACACTAGGTATGTAGTTGTTGTAGGTGTTTTTTTTTTTTTTGCTACGCTTCTTCCTTGTAAATTGACTTAACGGACTGGTAGCTTTTGGACGTCAAATACTTGTGTTGAGTGCCTTTTCATTATTTATGTCAAGTAAAAACTGACAACCTGATTTATTGGATTTGCTTATCTTAATGCTCCATTTCAAGAAAAAAATCGGATCATCTTAAGGTGATATGGGCATTTTCAGGACTTTAATTAAGACAGAAGTTGAGTAGCTATGTTAAGGATAACAAAATGCAAACCAAAGTTCAAAAAGAGTAATCCTTCACTGTGGATGTTTAATTTGATTGAAGCCCTAACACTTCCTTAATTCTGAAAAGTTGTGTGTTATTAAGTTCCTACTGATGCATCTGCAAATAATCTATTCTTAGATGTTGTAAAACTTAACTTATGTTGTTATAGTATGTGCTGGGTTTGACAGGTTGGTTGGCCTCGAAGGCCACTGTCTAAGCTAGCCGCAGCTCTGAAAAATAGCTATATAGTTGCAACTTTGCATTCTAGGAAATTCTCATCAGGAGAAGGTATGTAGGTGGAACAACTTTATAGTGGGAATTCATATTTTTTTTTCTTCTGTTATGCTCAATTATCTGAATTTTCTTGCAAATGAGTTTTAAAAGTAAGTGATAAAAACCTTAGTCTACTTGGACAAGTTACTTGGCAGAGGGGAATGGAGAAAAGAAGCTGATAGGCATGGCTCGTGCAACATCAGATCATGCTTTCAATGCAACAATTTGGGATGTTCTGGTTGATCCTTCCTATCAGGTATTTGCTTTGTGCACCTTAAATAAGTTTATTCATGCTGTAGATATGTTTATACAGAGGCTACTGGTCATTAACTTGGACTAGTCAGGGGAGTTACTTTTGAAACTTCATAGTAGTAACACAATTTTTTTTAATATGATGTGAGTGATTCGGAGGAACAACAATTAATATATATATTTTCTTCCGCACATAGTTATTTTTTATTTTTATTTTGGATTGGAGTAAAGTGTCAACCTTAAATCTTCATATCCTACTACTGCAGTTCATCAACTGCCCTCAATCCCAAGCTTGTCTTTTAGTCTTGTTAGAGATTTGTATGCCTGTAGAAATTAAAGAGAACCTCTATCGCTAGACAACTTAAATCTTCAAATATTGGACTGACACGAGTTTAAAAGGAGTAACATGATCAGTGAAGAAGTTATCCTTTAGAAAGGAGGTTTCAAGTATCTTGGGTCAATAATCCAAGAAAATAGGGAGATCGACGATGTTGTCACACATCATATTGGAGCAGGGGATGAAATGGAGACTTTTATCCGGTGTCCCATGTGATAAGAATGTGTTACTAAGACTTAAAGGTAAGTTCTATAGTGTGGTTGTTAGACCAACTGTGTTGTATGGAGAAGAGTGTTGGCCAATCAAGAATTAACACGTTCAAAAGATGAAAGTAGCAGAAATGAGGATGATGTGTGGGCATACTAGGAGAGATAAAATTAGGAATGAAGATATACGGGGCAAGGCGAGAGTGGCCTCCACAATGGACAAGATGAGGGAAACGAGAGAGATGGTTCGGGGCATGTGAAGAGGAGAACAGATACCCAGTGAGAAGATGCGAGAGGTTGACAGTGACAGATCTAAGGAGAGGTAGATGTAGAGGTAGATCATGTTTAACTCAAGAAAAGCTACAAAGAAGAGGTCTTCAGATTTGTTCAAGGTGACTACTATGTTATATGGAGGGTGAAAGCAATGAACATCTTTTCTTACATTGTAAGACAACAATAAATCGGTGGCACATGTTCTTTTGTATTTTGAGCATAAATTGGCTATGCCTAGCTCTACTATGAATCTTTTGAATCACTGGATGAATGTATGGAGAGGAAGATTATTGGAAGATCACCCCAGCATGTATTTGGTAGACAATATGGAAAGAGAGGAACTCAAGACATCTTGAAAATCCTAACAATTCCATTCAAAAGATTAGGATGAATTGTCTTAGTTTGTTCTTTTTTTGGTGTAAACAAAATTTATGGGGGGAAGTAGGAGATTTAGTAATTTTAATTGGTAAAGTGTAAAGATTATAAATCTGGTAGGAGTCTTTCCCCTTTGGTTTGCTCTTTTGATGATGTGAAGTTCTAATTTCAGCACCAGTTATGGTGTTGAGTTTATATAGATTATACAAATGGTTACCTTTCTAAAAAAAAAAGGAGAGGTATAGGTAGACCGAAGAAGAAATGGGGAGAAGTTACTAGACAGGACATGACACATGACATGACCCTAGATAGGAGATCATGTAGGTTCACGATTAGGATAGAAGGTTAATCGGTAGCTGAGTGTTTCTCTTTTTTTTTTTCTTTTTTTTCTTTTTTTTGTGGGAGGGCATGGTTCTGGTTTGACTTGGAGCACCTTTTCTGCTTCCTCTTCTCCTTATCAGTACTATTAATATTATTCTAGTATTATCTTTGGTTATCCTACTATTTTTTCTTTAAATTCTTTCCTTTTCCTCAGTATTCTCATCATCGCTTCTTCGCTCTTTTATTTTTCAAAACACTTTTCTTGAGTTGAGAGTCTATCAGATACCCAAAACGAAGAAAATAGAGGGGTGTTGGTGTTTCTTGAGGGGGTGATTATGGCTGGTGTCTAGCACAGGACGACAAGAGTGGCATTTGTTTGCAGGTGGTGGCGCCGGGGTATTTTGAGAAGAAAGGCTGTGTATTTGTTGGTGGCTGATTCCTGATGAGTCTCCCCCAGGTGATGGGGTGGCCAACTGTGGAAAATGAAGATATTCTCTCACTGTGTGCGAGTTCTTTCCCTAGTTACCTCAGTCCTCTCCATCTTTATGCAGGCGTGTTAATGTAAAATGGTGTTTCCAGGTTGGTGGGAGGTAGTACATGTGAGCCTGAATCTTTGGCAGTATGATTGAATTCCTGCGGAAGAAGACCGTGTGCAAATATGTGCATGAGGTGAGGGGTGGCTGATCATATTGGGGTGATGGTGTATGGCAGAGGGGAACTGTGCTTGTTCTGGTGTAATGTTTTTGAGCTTTCGCCGGGCTACAGAAAAGGGATGGTGGGAGGAGAAAGGAATGCGAGCCAGTCAAAAAAAGTTGGGATTTTGTTTTATAAGATAATGAAGATAAAAAATGGTGTGTCGCGTGGATGTTGACGTGTTATCTGGCTCAGCACAATTGAGTTACATGCAGGGTGAGGATTGTATTAAACATGTGTGATTGACTTGAGGTGTTTAAATTGGAAAACTGAGAGTTTGGATAGGGGTGGGGTGGGTGGGGGTGGGGGGCTTTCATAATCGGGACAAGTATAAGTGTCAATTTAGGTATCAAACCTATATTTAATATGAACTTTAGTTAATACTACAAAATAATCAATTTTTTATTCCCATGATTGCAATATTGAACTAAAAATGACTTCTCTAGGAAATGCTTATATATGTTGAAGAGGAAATGACTACTATGATAACCATTACCCTCTTGTGTCTGTAATATTAGATGCATCTAATTTCAAATGTATGTGGGACTATCAGTAATGGTTTTCTTGATATTCATCTTATTATTTGATGATATTGTGAACTAACATAATTCCTATGATGGTTTTGTTGACATTCAAAGGGACAAGGACTTGGAAAAGTTCTTATCGAGAAACTGATACGAACCCTTCTCCAAAGGGACATCGGAAATATTTCACTGTTTGCAGATAGTAAAGGTACCAAGATGAGACCAGGGTCTCAAACATGTAAAGATTTCTTTGGTGTTATTGTTGAAAAGCTTTTTACTTAAATAGGCTTCTGAAGTTTCATTTTTTTTCTCTTGCAGTTGTGGAATTCTACAGGAATCTTGGTTTTGAACCTGATCCAGAGGGAATTAAGGGAATGTTTTGGTACCCCATGTATTAGGCATGCATTGTTGGACCAACAGTTTTGGCCTCTAGCTCTGTACAGATTCCAAAGATTGGTGCAAGAATGTGGCTGTTGGATTCTGGGATTAACATGGAGCATTTTCTTGGAAGTTTGTGAGCTTTTTGGCCATCTTGTAATGTACATTATAATGACCATGGAACCTCTGCTATTATAGCTTGAGAGTCATGTTGTGTTCTTGTTAGAGGATTTCTGGTAGTTTAATAGATCTTATTCCCATTATAACTATCTCTGTCTAAAATAGCATTTCTTGTTGCTTTCATCTTCAAACCCATTGTTATCCATACTTTATAATGACATTGCAAATTTTGTTTGACAGCAATTTCTTTCGTCGTAGCTGTGTGACTTGTACATTCATTAATGTTGTATTCAATGATATTCTATCCGTTTTCACCTGTCTCATTTTGATCCATTCATACAACTCGACTCACCCGTTTGTCACTCTAGTCGTGCATGTTGCACTCTGAGAAATTTGTCCAACTTGACATCATTTATCTTGGTTCTAGATTGAAAAGTCCTTAACTAGTTCCATGTGAAAAGTGTCTATTCATCAACCAATGAGCTGCTGAGACTGTTCATTTCATAACTTGAATAGATAGAAGTTGAGATCTTAATCTAATTCATATATAATACTACTAGTTGTGTTTGAATATATTACTGTGATACAAAAAATCGTCTCATGATGTATGTTATTTGCTGACGATATTAAAGTCACTCTAGAGAGTAATATTTAAGAAAGAATATGTAGAAGAAGTAAGATTGACTATATATGCATTGCAAGTTTAGTCAACACACAAACAGTGAATTTAATGTGGCGTACGATAAATACAAACAATTCTAATATTTAATTGCATGGTTGAAATAAAAAAACATTATATCTAGGTAGTTAGGTGTTATTTGAATAAAAGAATGTATACCAATTCATATTAATGCTACCTAAATTGTTGTCCTATGTTGTACTCCATACTTAGCCAGGTGAAAAATAAAGACCAAGTCCACTTGTCTAGTCATTTAAAGTCGGTATTTTTTTAAAAATTTTCCATCTGGTGTTCGGAGCCCACATTGGAGCCCCAATTAAATCTGGATCACGCACTGTAGGGCCATTCGGGGTGGAACTCCCAACATAATTTTCTCTATATCCAAGGCTCGAACTCGAGAGATCTGATTAAGGATGGAGCAATCCCACCACTGCAAGTCATTGTTTATTCCCAACAAAGCTGGAAAGTGAATATTTTATGTAACAATTTGCCATATTATATAATCCCTATTGCCCAATTGCCTTTTTGTCAACTTATACTGAAAATGTTGCATTACCAACTGTGTTAGTTAATTTTCATTTTCAGATACATATAAAAAGAGCAAAACTTGACAATTTCAAGTTTGGCATTGTCAACTCTCCAGCTTATTTCAATATCTACTACATGTTTATTAAAGTGGTACTACTATGCGGACATTATATTCTCTATACATTGTTTGAGTACTCTTGTCAATCTCTTTGTGGTTTTCTGGTAGGTGATTTAACATTCTATTTCTGGATATTAGGTATGGGGTCGGATTAATCCTATAACTAAAAAGAGCTACGGGTTTAATGATGAATTTTGAACGTTTTTAGTTCAAATTCTGACTCTGCCTCTGAGAACTGACATGTTTTTTTGGTTTAAAGATATTTGGAGATGGGAAGAGAGAAGGCAGTTATGTTACTGATTGTGGTTCTTTCAACATGTTTTTTTGCTTATGGACAAGATATGCTCACTGATCCAGATGAAGGTAATTTGTCTCCTCTGTTTTTTATTAGTCTTTTTTTTTTCCTTTTTATTTTTGTTTTTCATCTGGTGTACTATACCTCTATCGGCGTCTGACTAATTTGGATTCTCGCTGGATAGGGCCCCATTCGGGGGGCGGGGGTAACACTCCCTATTAAGGATTTTTCCATATCCAAAGTTCGAACCTCAAATCTGTGATTAAGAGAGGAGCAACCTCATCAACTGCATTACATCCTTAGTCTCTTGTAATTGTCCAACTAGTTAATAATCTTTGTAAAACATTTCATCTTGTATAGTCTTTGTTTTAGGTCCCATTTAACCATGAGAACTGTGGAATTTGAAAAAAAATATCGAAGTTTATTTTCAAAGTAAACAATGGTATTTGAAAATTTGAGTTGGTTTGACAATAAATATAAATTGGCGTTGTTTTTGAATTTTTATTAGTGTTTCTAGCGGGAAAAAGTGAAAATATCTTTTTGATATTTTTCATCCGAAATTCAACTTCAAGTTGAATTTCGATTTTTTTGAAATTTTATAGCCAGACATAATTCCTGGAATTCAACTCCGAAAAAAGTAAAATATATTCTTGGTCAAATAGCTATTAAATAAATTTCAAGTTGTATTTGATTTTTTTTATGGTCAAACACTGATTTTAAATGAAATAAAGGAAAAACTACACAATTACACAAACATTTCTATCATATTTACTAATTCTCCCGATAGTTTGAAATAATTACATATTGTCTCACTTATTATTTCATGTTAGATTTCAAGTTAGATACACTTTGAAATACAATTATATAGGGAAAGAAGCGAGCAAGAAAGGTAGAGAAACGAGCGAGATAGGAGGGATGTAAGCGACAAAGTTAATGTATCCAGATACATGCGAAAAACAATAGGTACATGCATATGGAATCCTATATACATTCTGAAATACATATATATAGGGAGAGAGGCGAGTGAGGTAAGGGAGAGGCGACCGATATAAGAGAGGTGAGCTAGAGAGTCAATATATCCCAAATACTTGCGAATCCACTTGGATACAGTGTATCTGAAATAAATTACACCTAATTTTGGCCTCATGTATTCAAATACATGTATCTTGTGACCTAAATTTGACACGAATGATAATTTCAAAAACTCATAGGAAGACACGTAATTAGTAACTAAATTAGTGAGATTTGTGTTGTTCCTGATAAAAAACACTTTTCATAAAGAAACTGAAAAAAATTAGGGCTACTTTCAAATATATATACAATAAAGTAATTAGTTTACAACACATAAAACCATGTTTTATTTACATAAAAAATAGCCAAAAGTCATAGGAAGTATAGAGTGGCTAGACAATATAATTTGCCAAAAGTGATATATAAAAAGTATACACGGACTATACAACATAACTTACCTATACATGAGCTATATACTGACTATACATTAGATTATATTCAAAAAGTTGAATATAGCTTAAATATACACTGACTATACAACATAACTTACCTATACATGAGATACACACCGACTATACATAATGATACACTCAAAAAGCTGAATATAACTTAAATATACCTGAAGTATACACTAACTATACAACATAACTTATATATACATGAGATATACACTGACTATACATTATGATACACTCAAAAAACTGAATATAGCTTAACTATACGCGAAGTAACATACTTAACTATATATGAACTATACATTGACTATATATTATCATACACTCAAAGAATATAATATAACTTAACCATACATGAAATATACACTGATTATATATAAAATATACATTAACTATTCAATCTTGATTAACTTAAAATCACCTTTAAACCGTCTCAAATTTTAGTGTGGTTATAGAAGGGAGAGAGTAATTGTGTACTACTAAGGGTATCTCCAACCCAAACACCAAATTTTACAGCACTATTTTTGGTGTAATCAACTCCAGCACACTGCACCAAATATTACACCAAAAAGGAATATTTTTTCTCTCTTCATTATTATATTATTATTTCTTATTTCATTTATATTTTCTTATTTCATAAAACAAATTCTTTCTAAAACATTCACCATATATAATTCATATTATTTCCTTTTATAATCGTTTAATATAAAATTATGTTGTACCATAATTTTTTAAATAATATAAGTTGCTAGCAAATATTATACATTAATAATGAATAATACAAATAAAAGTTAAATCATTAATGAAATACAATTAAATAAACATTACATAATTGAAAAAATTATTGTAAATTCTACATAAATATTTAACTTTCAAGATCACTTCGGTACTCCCATAAATGCTCTATTAATGCATTACGTAGTTCAAAATGAGCAATGTTTGCATTTTTTATTTTTGTGAAGGTTAATTATAGTTATATCCAATTATAATTTATAGTAGAATTAACATAAATTTAATTTTTTTTAAAATCATATATAAAAAAATTAATTTATAAAAAAGCTAAATTTTATATCTAAAATTAATATTATAAAAATATTACATAAAATAATTAAATATACAAGAGATTTAATTAAACCATACAATTTATTTAATATTTAATTAAAAATTTATATAATAAAATAATATTAAAATATTTAAAAAATGAATTGTTATGATGAATAGTGTTACTAAAAATTGGTATGAATTGGAGCTCAAAACACCAAATTTTGGTCTAAACGATTAACTGCCGGAATGTGCAGTGACGGCTCTAGAGGCCATTCATGGAAGCCTGGAAGATCCGGTGGGTTATCTCAGAAATTGGGAAAAGGAGAAAGACCCTTGCACTTCTTGGTCATTTGTTCATTGCCTTCAAAACGAAACCGAAGGTTACCAGCATGTTCAAGAATTGTACGTCGTCTAACCCTTCTTACCAATTTTACTGGGTTTCCTCCATTCGCTTTGCGATTCACTAACAATTTTTTTCTCTTTCATTTCGAATTGCAGGCGTCTGATGAATTTGTCCCTATCTGGTACACTAGCTCCTGAGCTTGGCCAACTTAAACATATGGAGATTTTGTGAGTCCCTGCAATTATTTAACAATACCCATTTGGTATTTATTGATTTTATTCAGCTGTAATTTTGGTGATGATGATGATTTTGTTTTGTTATTTCGAAAAGGAATTTCATGTGGAACAGAATTAGTGGCAGTATACCTAAAGAGATAGGAAGCATTACTGCTCTGAGGCTACTGTATGTATCTCTTCATTGCTCAATTAGGAACTCCCTCAATTTTCATTCTAATCATTGTTTAAGAGAACCCCTTTTTGTTTGATATGATGAATTGAAAAGAATCAATAGTTAGGACAATTGAATGGCCTTCCGTGAACTCATTTTCGGTTTACTTTCTTTCGTAGTGAGTGTTGTTATGAGGAGGTTGTTGTGCTAGTGAAGATTACAGGATTGTACTGATAGTGTATATTATAGTATGTTTTGTAATTGAAGAAATATTAAAATAATGGTTAAAAAGTTAGTCTGATAGAGGTTATGAAAAGGTTACTCCCTCCATTTCAATTTATGTGTCTTAGTTTGAACGGATACAAGGTTTAAGAAAGCAAAGAAGACTTTTGAATATTGTGATCCTAAACTAAAAATGTGTGTAATGTACCACAGTGTCCTATGATCTGGTCGTCTTAAATATGTCACGTAGGGTCATTTATTTAAAGAGTTACCAAATATAGAAACTAACATTCTTATGTAAACAAACTAAAAACAAAGTAAGACACATAACTTGAAACAGAGGGAGTTGCTTGGTAGTGAAAACAATGGAATGTTTTCAAACATAATGTGAAGTTCCAACATAGGTAGAGTGTCATATAAGTCGAAGGAGGGAGTACTCTGCATTTGTGAAAAGTACGAGATACACTTCTAATTTTTTGGCAGTGAAAATAGAACTTCTCAATGTCAATCAATGCTAGTCAATCGGTAGGGCAGAACAAAGCGATAGTACATAGCTTTTGTTCCTTGTAAGGGCGGTAAGTTAAATAGTGATTATTCTCAGCTACTTGAGGTGTAATCATGAAAATTAAAGCAATGGTTCAGAGTTAATGTTTTATTTACTATCAGGAGTTTCAGGTGTAATATCTACAGAACTAAGTATACTAACTACTTGGACTCATCAGATTGAAGTTCTAAATACCATACATGTTCTAACATTAGCGAATGCTGCAAGGATTGACTGGTTTTCCATCTAAATTGTTTTTATTGAGAAATAAAGCTCTCCTATGGCCATTATCCTTGTTGAAAATCTTACCTTTATCATGAGAAATTACATATACTGAAATTTCACTTCTCCATATAAGCTTCAATCAATATTTCTGAATCCTTGCTTCAATTGAAGCCCTAATATGCATATATTAGCTGAAGATATCTAAAATAAAACTTGCATATAGTCTGCATAAATGGATTGTGCACATTCATGAGTAACTCCACTCCAGCTACCATTCTTCTGTTCTTGCAGGCTTTTGAGTGGAAATCAAATATCAGGTTCTTTACCAGAAGAGCTCGGTTATCTTCCTAACTTAAACAAATTTCAGTTGGACTTAAATGATATATCAGGACCAATACCAAAATCGTTTGCGAACTTGCCAAAAGTTGCACATTTGTGAGTTCTCCACTAGAACCCAAAGACTCTCTACTGGTTGTGGTGGTATGGATATGTTTAGCTTCTGTGTTGATCATTCTTGTTCTTGATGCAGCCATATGAATAACAATTCAATAAGCGGTCAAATTCCTCCAGAGCTGTCTGTTTTACCCCGGCTTCAACACTTGTAAGAATCACTTAGCCTACAATATATAAATACTAGGAAAAAGGATCTTTTGCTCTGTGAGTTTCATGTTTGGATTTACTTGGATGTGTATTATTTCAGCCTTCTGGACAACAACAACTTATCGGGTTACCTTCCACCAGAGCTTGCATTGATGCCGAACTTAACGATTCTGTATTACCTGTGTTTGAATTCTTGAGCTTTTTTCTGTTTCAATGTGTTTAAATTCTCAACAATTTAATGTCATTTCAGCATTAATAAACAAATCCTAACACCTCCTTCTCCCCCACAATAACAACTTTTGCAGTCAACTTGACAACAATAACTTTGAAGGCTCGGAGGTTCCGGCTTCTTACAGCAATATGCCCAAACTATTTAAGTTGTAAGTTACTGATCTCTTGGGTATTGTTGGTTCATGTCCCCTTTCCTGTCTGATGATATATATGGCTATTTTCACCAAGCAAGAACATAGAATTCTAAAGGATGTTTGCCATCACTCAAGGTTAAAAACCATTTTATCCCAAATTTTGATAATGAAACAAGTCCCCAGTGAACATTCAGAAATAAATATATCCTCTGTTCTGATGTGACATTTATCAGGCGGTAGAATAATAAAAGAGGATTAACAAAAAAATTTCTCCATAATCATCACTGTACTCCCAATAAGGGTTTCCCATCCCCCCCTCCACCCCTCCTCGGAAGAAATGAGAAAGGCTACATCAGTATTTTCATTTTTTTGATGAAAAAAGGCAAGGCTGGAGCAGTATTTTCATTCTTAGGGCCTTTTGACATAAGACGGAGTAACAATCTAAAGAAAGTGGTAAAGATTGTTGGAGGAATTCTGTATTATAATATGAAGCTTACAATGTGGTCATGCTATGATTGTATTCACCATTCTTTGATGAATATTACGTATGTTATTCATCAAACCTGCAGGAGTCTTAGGAACTGCAACTTGCAAGGAACAGTTCCTGATCTAAGCACAATACCACACCTTCTTTACTTGTAAGCATACTTCATTGAGAAATTCCTGTGTCCTGTTAAACCACATTTTGAAGCTTATGTTCTTCTTGTTCTAACCTCTTGGTAATGTTGATATCTGCTTAATAATTCTTATATGCCATCTGCTTAATAATTCTTATATGCCAGATGTAGTTGAACTCATCTGCCACTCAATTTGTGCTGAATATAGAAAGTTAAATTTACAGCCAGTGGCAATTCATCTGATATAAATTTCTCATGTCACAGAGACCTTAGCAGAAACCAACTCACAGGAAATATACCTTCCAATAAGCTGTCTGATAATATCACAACCATGTAAGTTTCTGGTTAAGTGTGATACTGCTGAAATCTTTCCTAGTTTGATTCAGCCATCGTTAATCACACTTCCTTCCTCTTCCCCCCCACCCCAACTCTCTATCGATATCTGTGGATAGGTGGTTGAATGGACATTAGTGTCTTAACACACACTCTTTTCTTTTTGATGTTTGAGTAACTCGGTCTTGGTATCAGACCCTCAATAGTGAACTAACTACTTTGATGATGATTGCAGCATTCTGTCAGGAAATATGCTTAATGGTTCTATCCCTTCGAACTTTTCTGTCCTTCCAAATCTGCAGAGGCTGTAAGGAGCTTCATTTGCTCAATCCTTGTTTCTTGATCCTCTGTCTGTTTCAAATTTCATGTCGATACTCTAATAAATGCAGTATTGACACTACCTTTCCTTAAATTATTTTTCTTGTAGGTCACTCAACAATAATAGGTTAAGTGGTTTTGTGCCAACTACCATTTGGGAGAATAAGACATTTTCCCCAGGCGCAAAACTTAGATTGTAAGTGTCTCATTTGTACCTTTTCCTCTTATCAGTAATTTGATTTTCTTGTTTCTGTTGTCTGCTGCCTCACAATCTATTGGCCAATTAAAGTTTTTAACTGTAAGATACAGACAAAAACTTTTTGTAGAGAATCAAGCCAAATTTGTGTGCCTGTTTCATTTCGGTAGCTAGTCAGTACACATTTTGGATATACATAGAAGGTATCCTGGAAAAAATAGTACAGTCAAGGAATAGTGTGTCCATTGTCAACAAGGGTTTCTGTTATGAATCTTTAGCGAAGGATCGATTCACTGGGCGAATATATAAATCAGCTCGTTAAAGGGAGGTTGAAACCTTAGAATTCATTAAAAGAGAACTCCGATCTCTTCAGCTCTTCAAAGGGAGACTGAAACCTTAGAGTTCAAGGGAAGAGAGAACTCTAATCTCCTGCTTTTCATCAAAAAACCCTTTAAATAGGAGTCTTATTACATCAATAGGAAGTCTAGTTCTTATGAAAGTAGGAGACCTAAATCCTATTCCAAACTAATAACTATAACTTAACCTAATCCTTATGAAACTATGAAACATAAATCCTATTCTAGAATAATAAATAAAGCAACTAAAAATATAATTAAATACTTAATTTAAGGGCTTCCAATGCATCCACAACAGTTTCCTATCTCTATACAGTTAATATATAACAAGGGATAATATGTCTGATGTTTGTTTTGTTCGAGGTAATGTAGCATGTATTCTTTCCTCTTACTAAACCATGCCATGTCTGACTAGAAAAGGCCCCTTAGATGTTAACATATCAGATTGCCAGGCTGATCCAGTTGTTCTACTTTGTGCAGGAACTTTCAACGTAATTTTCTCTCAGATATTTCGGGTATTCTTGATCCACCTCCAAATGTTGATATTATGTAAGACCTTATATCGTAGTCTTGTACATACATATTTGTGGACTTACTTTCAGTTCTCGGCTTTTATAATTATATGTGGCGAATCAAGCTCCCCTAATTCAATTGCTATCTAACTTTCATTATCCTGTTTTTTATAAGCTTCAAATTACAAAGTAATTCTGTGGAGTCTTAGTTTCTATTTCAGATTTCTGTTATTCAACAGAACTACTATCATGAAGAAGGCAGGAAAACTTGCTATAGAATATCCCCATGACAACATTTAGGATAGTTGCATAACACTGCCTTCATTTGCTGTTTTCCTGCTAAACTCTTTCCATCAGTATAGAGATTTACTTCGAGTATCCATTAATGAAGATAGAGTAGTGAACCAACACAGTTTCAACTTCTTTTATTTTTTTCATCATTTCAAAACTTCACTTTTTGTCAGAAGATGGGTAGTTTTCTTGCTAGCAGTGCACTTTATATGGAGCTCGAAAACAATGAGGTCAAATTCATATATGTGAATTTCTTTCCATATGATATGGCAATATGACAAATCTAGGGTTATGGGGGAGAATTTGGTGGCAATGGGGGTCTGGGGAAGCAGTGGGGATGCGACCAATATGTGGGATAGGACTAAGGGAAGCAACTGGAGAGGTCTTGGGGGTTTCAAAAGGTAACTCTAGTGGACACGGAGGAAATTTCTGGTGGAATGGCAAAGTCCACGTAAGGTAGAGGTAAAGAAGGTGGCTTATGTGAAGTTGCTGGAGACCAAAAGGATGAGGAGGATAAGAGGGCGACGAGAGAAGTATATAAAGTGGAGATGAAGGAGGCGAAGTTGGCAGTTATGGAGGCAAAAATGGCAGCTTTTGAGCGCTTGTATGAGGAACTAGGGGACAAAGGTGGAGATAAGAAGTTGTATAGGCTAGCCAAGGTGAGAGAGAGGAAGACTCGAAACCTGAACCAAGTGAAGTGCATTAAAGATGAGAAAGGCAGAGTATTGGTGGATGAGAGGTGAGGTTGGCAGTTATGGAGGCAAAATTGGCAGCTTTCGAACGCTTGTATGATGATCCCTGCATTATAATCTTTTTATTTTTATTACAATTCTGGCATAACTTGCCTCTAAACCAGACAACTAACTGGTTACATTCTGAAGTAGTAACAAACTTTCCAATTTGTTGGAGAGATCATGCCTCAGCAATATCTTTCATGCTGTATATATTTAATTCTAAAAGCAAATTGTTCAACTTCTTTAAATAAATTCCGGCTTCAGCTACTAACTTTATTTTTTTGAAGAGCAGCTTCACCTACTAACTTTATACATGTTTGTCTGCAGCTGTGTGTGCCATATTTGCTTATTTCATGAATAACATAAATAATGAGTTTGAGTTTTGTTTTTAACCCATTTACTGGTACTTTAACGTGCAAATATTTTCAATGGCATAAAATCCCTACATACATTTTTCTTTATCACTCCTTTATTTTTCTGATTAAGTATTCATTAGGTGCGACACTTTAACGGAATAACTTTCAGGCTTTATGGAAATCCTGTTTGTGGAAATGCAAATGAGCGCCAGATTACCCAATTTTGTAAATCAAGAGACGGAGGTGAAGAGTATGGAGGCTTGAACAACTCTATTCCAAGTTGTGCAGCCCAGCTGCCTTGCGACGTGGATTTTGAACATGTCCCAGCATTAATGGATGGCTGCTTTTGTGCAGCACCTTTTGGAGTTGGTTTGCGTTTAAGAAGCCCTAGCCTTTCAGACTTTCCTCCACATTATAGTGACTTTGAACAGTGGATAACAAAAAGTGTTAATTTGAATGATTATCAACTGCACATTGATTCGGTTGCATGGCAAAGCGGTCCTAGGCTTAGGTTCTTTTTGAAATTCTTCCCTCCACGTGCAAATGACTCTGGAACCAATGATTTTGGCAAATTTAATGACAGCGAGATAGTACGGATCGCAAACAAGTTTGCCTTTTTTAATCTTACTGGAAGTGATATCTTTGGCCCATATGACCTGCTCAATTTCACTGCCATGGCATATAATTCTGGTATGTCTCCAAATCCATTATGTTCTTGCATAAGTAGGATATAATAAAACATTAACATGTGGACATTTTCAGTTGTGGTTCTGTAATGATTTCCTGAGGAATTTAAAGTAAAACCAATGTGAACAATAATAGAAAAAAACGTGAATCTCGTTTGTTTTTTACAACTTCGGTCATACACGGAGAGTGGCAAAAACTCAATTTTTTTAGTTTAAATCTCTCTAGGGAGGCACAAGAACCCAAGGTTGAGATTAGCATGCAAGCCGAGAGAAACACCTTTATTGTAAAACTTGTTTCTTCAGTTCTTATTTTGTGTTTAATGCCAAATATTGGATACTTTTCAACTAGACTGGAAGTCTGGAACTCTTGTGCACCCGCATGACTAATTTTTCTTTTGTTCTTGCTGATTCTTGAATATAATTATTATGATTATTATATTTCTTTCATCTTTACTGGTCATGCTCAGATAAAAGTTCTCTTTCCCATTGTGCTCCATTTCGTTTCTGAAAATGTCTATTTATATCATTTACCCTGTGATATAGAACATGTTTTTCTTCTTGTCATAGAAGTATGCGAGTATGACAATTCAATGAAATGGTCTAGATATCATGCATGCTTTGAAGCTTAGCATCCTCATGGACATGGTAACCTGACAGAGATGCTAGTAATCTCTTAGATACTCTGTAAGGGTCAAGAGACTAAATTGACTACCTTAGTACAAAATCTTGATTAAGTAAAATCTTAGGTGAACCATATGGTACTTTTAAAATATGTGAATATCCCCATTTAGAAACTCAAGATGAATTGGCTACTTTTGTTTTATTTTTGCTGTAAAGAAGAATTTGTTAATGACGCAGAATCTGTGTGAAGAAGCCTCATAGAATCTTTGTAAGAAGAACAAGGATTTAGTATTTTTTTCTTTCTATTTGAGATCTCTCACAACACAGCTCTTGTCCTGAATATAAATATATCATTGTTACCTTTCTTCAAAAAAATATATGCTATCATATAAGAGAGCCATCAACTTTTTTGAAACTGATAAGAGAGCCAATAACTTGCTCTGTTCTTGTCTTTCTTTCTGCTTTCTCAAGATCAAATAACAAATGTTTTCTTTCTTGCAGTCCTTTTTCCTCCGTTGGGAGGAGAGGGAAGCAGAAAAAACAGAGGCACTGTGGTTGGAATTGTCTTAGGGTCCATATTTGCTGCAGCTGTGCTACTTATGGCCATAATATTTGTGTTGCTTAAAATGCGGCGGAGGTTACACGTTTCAAAAGATCAACCATGTGAGTTAATCTTCAGTTATTTTATGTGACTTTTCCTCAGCTATGGGGAGTTTCTTCTCCATTTCTCTCATTCACCCCACTAGGACCTGCTGGTTTAGTAGTCAATAGGTTTAATTTTTCTTTGGTATTCTGTTGAATCTCCAAAAAAGAGGACATGAAACCACATTCTTTGAGTGCTTCATGCATATAATGCAAACTTTGCACCTGATAATTTCCAATTTCCATCTTCTGATAAACAAAAAGATGCCAAAACCATAAAATCTGTCTTCCTTTAATTTTCTTGTTTAAGTTCTCTATTTAATCAAGAAATAACACAGAATTGCCAGTTTTAACCATCTTTTTCTATGTGGCAAATTATCTTTCTTAGTACGTATATTTGTAATTTAGCTATGATACTGCTTGGTGTTTTATTTTTAAGTTTTTTTAGGAGAGAGTATGGTGCTTTAATTCTTCACATGGACAGATAACTTTACGGTTTTATGGGAAGTTTGTGCATATTTATGAGTAAACTCTCCGGCAATACCCCATCACCCTTAAAACAAAAAGTGGAAAAGAAATAAATAGGAAGTGTGTGCTGGGCAATGGGCATGCATATCTAAGTAATACTCTTGTTGTAGTGCTTCTGTTATTTGTACATTAATTAGACGATTATTTATGTTCTTTTCTTAGCCAGATCAATTGATATTCTTAAAGTGAACAAAGTTAGCTGAAGCCAACTATTGTATCAAAGGTTCATTTGCATTAAAGTCATGCTACCATCACCTAAACTTTTTCCTTTCATTCTTTTTATGTCAACTTTCATGCTAAAGTTTTCAATGAATATTTGATTTTTAATAAATTGAACCTTGTGGCGATGATGTATTTCTTGCTTAAACAAACTTACCCAGGACCACGTGGAACTCATAGTGATATTCCTTTCATTTCTTTTGTAGTACCAAAATTTCCAATGCGCATAGAAGGTGTTAAGGCATTGGGTTTTAAGGAATTAGAGGCAGCAACTAACAGTTTTAGCAGTGCTACTGAAATTGGCCAAGGAGGCTATGGGAAGGTCTACAAAGGCACTTTGGCAGAGGGAACAATAGTGGCAATTAAACGTGCACAGCAAGGATCATTGCAGGGTGAAAAAGAGTTCTATACTGAGATAGAATTACTTTCACGTGTGCATCATCGAAATCTTGTTTCCTTGGTGGGATACTGTAATGAAGGAAGTGAACAAGTAAGATTCTCCAAACTGGAAAAATAATACACACACACACACACACAGAGACAAGTCCAAGTTGCTATTCCTGCATGCAGAGGGGAGAGGGGAGTGTGTTCGGTGGAATAATTTCTATGATGTATCAGTTCAGCCACTTGTTGAATTCTGATTGCCCAGTTCTGGTTGAATACGTAGGTCAAACTGATTTTTTTTGCATATCCTTGATCATTTAGGATGCCTCATTGCCGCTGTGCAGAAGCAATTAAGCATAATGTCAATTACCTTCTACTACTTAGAGAAATCCATTTGATATCACTCTAGATGCAAATGAAATGACCAGAATCACACAAATGATAGTTAAATTGCAGTGCAAAGTTCAGACTTAGCTGATTCATCTGTTAAAGTAAACTCAAGCAAAAGTCTTCTGAGATATTATTTTCATCATACTTCTTTTTTTGTCACCAATTATTATCACATGTTAAGTGATTCAATTTGTGAGCACATCCAGTCTACAGTACTTGGATCACTGAATATTAAGTTCAACCAAATTCCCATCTATCAGTAGGCAGTGGCTCATCAGTTGCATCCCTCTTATACTTGCGTAGTCTCTAGTCTGGTCACATTAGTGAAATGCATGTCTTCTGAAAAAGTAATCAAATCAAAAAGCAGATGGAAGGATAAGAACAGATATTATGTTTTGTGGGTTTTTATTCTACTTTTGTAATAGTTGGTTACATGTGCATGCAGATGTTGGTGTATGAGTTCATGCCAAATGGTTCCTTGCATGATCTTCTAAAAGGTATGTGATGTATCCTTCCTTTGCCTATGTTGTCATTTGACTTTCTTTTGTTAGAATCAAGCACATCTATTCTCCTCATATCACTTTTTTTTTTCCTGGTGTAGTATTTCTTTTCCGAAAAAGAGGGTGAAAGATATGTTCCTCTAGTAAAGAATACTTGTATAGATGAAAGTATTTCTAAATTATCTAATCACTCAGAGTTTTTTTTCCTGAAGTTTTTACTTCATTTTGACTCCTGAATCCTGACGGTCACTGTTAGTTTTCCTACTTTCTTCACTTGTGTGGTCGTCAACAAGTTAATCACATGGAACTTTATATTCTTAATTTTAGTCATGTGTTCCAATATGAATATCAAACAGGTATCTCCAAAATAAGATTATTAAAGATTTTTTACTTATTTTTACAGCTAGATATGGGGAACGTCTGAGTCTTGGAACAAGGTTATACATTGCTTTAGGTGCTGCCAGGGGAGTCCTCTACCTCCATACTGAAGCTAATCCTCCAATAATCCATCGTGATGTCAAAGCAAATAACATACTGTTGGACTCTAAGTTCACTGCAAAAGTCTCTGATTTTGGAATCTCAAAGCTTGCACCATTACCTGATGCTGAAACGAGTGGACATGTATCAACTGTTGTGAAAGGAACTCCTGTAAGGCTTTACTCATCTTATATAAACCTGCAACAGAAAATCTAGAAAATCGCAATGAGATAAGACCTGCAACTTGAGTAATCTAGGTAGCATGGCTACAGACCAGGAGAACTTCATTCTCTAAGTTTGATCATGAATACACATACTATGATCCTCTAGTATTTCAATATTGCTTTTTACCTTCTCATTTATTTTTCTCTTTGCTTTTTCAAAGATAGCTGACAGTTGCCAAAATTTGGCACTCGTGTAGGGCTACCTTGATCCTGAGTACTTCTTTACTCACAAGTTGACAGAGAAAAGTGATGTTTATAGCCTTGGTATTGTATTTCTGGAGCTTTTAACAGGGATGCGACCTATATCTCAGGGAAGGAACATCGTCCGAGAGGTACTTGATTCTTTCCCCCCTTATCTTGGTATTTTACTTTGTTCATGAAGATAGAGATCTTCTGGGGAACATTAAATAGCTCTTCTAGATATATTCGCTGTCTGCTAATGGATTTGAACTAAAGCAGTAGATATCATTTGCTTTCACGAGTTCCAATTCTTTTGTGACTTTGAGAAGAACCTTAATAAATTCCAATGTGATCTATTTTATAAAGTTGAGATACCGCATATGAATCAGTATAATTGCTGGCACCCTTACACTAGTTAATGGCTATTTGAGTTGAACTTTCTCATATTTTGTGTTGCACGGAAGTATCTTAACATCAAATGGTTAGTAATGAAGTAGAGAACGTTGTTATACCCCAAACCTTATATCTTACTGTTGAATGTTTAGGACGAGTTCCCAAAGTTGGATGCTTTGACTTAAAATATTATGATTGCTTGAAAGTGAGATCAACACTAACAATATGTCCAAAGTCTTAGTAGTATCCGTTAGTGTTCGACCTATATGAATATGTGGAGTCCAAAGTCTTAGTAGTATCTCGTTACTGATCCACAACTAGTACTCGCCATCCTAGAAAACGAGAATGGCTGAAGATCGGAGTACAATATCAATATATCTATTTTTCGAGGTGAATCAGGCATTGCCTTCTCATTTCTCAGAATTTAAGTTCAACTATTTAGAAAAGAAACTGTTGGACTCTCCAAATAGTTTGGAGTGTCATTCTTTTTGGACGAACAGAGTAAGAAAAAGTTTCTTTTGAACCAATGACAGGTGAATGCAGCATGCGAATCAGGGATGATGTCTTCTATTATCGACAAGGGTATAGGTCCATATTCCTCAGATTGTGTCAAGAAATTCCTGAATTTGGCTCTCAGGTGTTCACTGGATGAACAAAAGGATAGACCTTTAATGCTGGAGGTGGTGAGAGAGTTAGAGGACATCACTTACATGCTTCCAGCTGTATTCGACATTAATATTGCACCAGATACAGATGTTTCCACGTCTGGAATGTCATCATCACCACCAACTTCAACTTATTCCAGACACACTACCACCTACACAACTATGGAAGGAATTGAGCTTGTGAGCGGTGTCATTCCCACCATCAGGCCTCGTTGATGCGTTTAAGGACTTGCTAGATACTTCCATTTACCAACATGTTAATGGTCAGATTGTGAAGTATTAGAAGTTTCACATTCAAGTCTGAGGTATGTAAATATATATATATAAGCAGGTTGAATCAACTCTGAGATCATGAAAAGACTTGTATATAATCATATGATGATGTTGTTCCATTAGATATGCACTCTTGTTTATGACCATAATAAGTGATGAGTTTACGAAATATACCGCCAGTGTAAACAATTTTTACATCATCAGGTCATTTTTACCTATTGTCAAATGGTGATGTTACTACTTCCTTTATTTTCCCTTTGGAGATTATGTCAACTACTTTCTATTTGTATCATCCACTTATGTCTTTGCTTCATAATTTGTATATTAATTTTATAATGACATTCTACATTGATTATCCCACCACCCCTACCCCAAAAGGGGGAGTAATAATAAATCGTATATAATCAATGGATTCATGATAAAGTAAAATCCCCACCCACCCACTCCCTTCCCCTTCTTCCATTGTATATATGTGTAGATTATATATAAATATTTTGAATAATAACTTTACTTATTAACATAAAAAATAGTTATAAAACTCACTCATTTTTCGGAGAAAATATTTTCCTTTCGTAGTAAACACATAGGATTCATTATATTACAAGAAATGTAGATCATTTTAATTTTAACTAGTTGAGAAGATATTAGTTATTTCACACTCATTAAGGACTAGAAAGACATGATTGTATTAAATTATTATTTATATTTTAAATAAATGTATTGAAAGGAAGGAAGAACATTTAAGATCGGAGTGTATACGTGTGCAGTGTTGAAACGTTTTTTTAAAGTAACTGATAAGGGTTGTGCAAGAGTGGCAAGTACTTTTTTATCTTTAACCATTTAGTGGTCTCTAGTTTGAGTCCCCTTGGTACAGAGTCGTTTTTTTTAGGAAACGCTTTACCCCCGGCCTCCAATGTGGGACTTCCTGTTGCGCAAATTTAGTTAGGCTTCAATGTGGGAATCGAACACCGGATGAGAAACTAAAGAAAAGAAAAAGAGTCAAAGTATGTTAAATTCTATGTTCATTTTCCTCCAAAAGTTTGAATTATTATAGAAAGATCATACATTTTTATTTATTTAATTATATCTTTAACATGTCTTTTCTGTATTTTTTTATGAACCAATTAAATTACTAAATATTATGATAATTTCAGGTCAAACTAATAAAAAATAATATATTTTTATTCACATAATTATACTTTTAAATATGTCCTTAAAAATTAACTTCCAAAATACATATGAACCAAGACATTTGTTTAAATGGCTAGACCAACAGAGATTAATTTAAATTTTACACTATGAAGTTTATGTAAGTTATACTATTTAAAATGCTTGATTACATCAGGATTGTATTGAAAATTGATAATACCAATAAAATGTAATCCAACCCAAATAAAATAAGAGGTTGATGCTTGACCTAAAAAAAGATGAAGTCGATGAGGAAAATTTTGTATCAATATGACTAAATTTTATCTTATGGACTTTTTTTTATACTAGTTCTGAAAACGTACGTTATACGGTTGTCATTATTATTGTATAAAATTTGTATAGTAGGTAAAAAAGTTATGGTGCTTTTCAAACAGAAACAACTCAAACACAATAAGTTAACTAAAATACATCCTCAAAAAGCAATTCAAAAAAGATGAAGTCACTCAACAAATATCAAGGGAAATTCTTCTTGTTTTCATATCACAGATCTTGAAATAAAAAATATTTTAAAGTTTCTTTCATTATTTTTCCCTATAAATTCAAAGTGTTAATTAATTTATATCTTAAAGGTTACGAAAATATAATAATCAGTTACAAAGTTATATTAGAAAACTCAAAAAGATGAAAATATAAAAAATAAAAATTTACATACAATTTAATAGCCAGAGAATTTTCATCTTTGTAACAATGAAAATTTACATATTTCTGAACAAAAAGAAGATGAATATGCATGAAATAATAAAGAATACAAATAAATGAATTAGTAAGGATTCTTAAAATTACAAATTGGTAATGAAAATTTTACAAATGATGCATACTAATCTAACATAGAAAGTAAGATGATCACAAATTTGGATGAAAGAAGGAAATATAAATGATGTTGGTGGTGAGTGTCTTTGATATTCTTCACTACCTCCACTTATTACAAATTAAAGTTGAAGGTTATTTTTCGACTCTTCATTACCCACATTTAGTACATGAATACAATGATTGCATTAAGATCTTAGGCATGAATTTAAATATAATTATTATTTGATATTTAATTAATTAATTAGATATTAATATTTAATTTAGTTTAGAGGTAAATTAGGGGAAAAGTGATAATCCAACTTTGAGGTTAGAAGCTCACCACTTTTAATAATATATGATGATATGATATGATATGATATATAACTATTCACCATTTTATCATTTTTGACCTGAAGTGAGTTTAAAGTGTAGGCTTGCTTCACATAGGTGGTCTTGAACTTGAATTGGATAGATCGAAGTCTTTCTTATTCATTCAATCAGCCTTTTACAGACTCGGTTCTTTCAAATCCTCTCAATAATATATATATAAATAAAAATATCTTATCAACAATATATGTCATCACATATGATACAATCTAGAAATTTGTTGTAAAATTTTCGTCATCAAATTAATATTTGGCTTTCGACCATTAACTACCCCTCTGTGTGAGGTTTGGACAATAACAAAATAGTCATCCTCCCCTTTGATAATTCTACTCAATCTATATATAGATGACTCAATCAAAGACAAATGTTATCAAAAGGTCTGCGATTTCAAATTAGTTGATGAATGAATTTCAAATACTGAATTATATATATATAAAAGTCAATCACACAATACAATTTAAGGATTTTTACTAAAATCTTCGTCATCAAATTAATATTTAGCCTAGAACATTAACTACCCCTCTGTGTGAGGTTGGACAATAACAAAATAGTCGTCCTCCCCCCCCCCTTGATAATTCTACTCAATCTATAGATGACTCAATCAAGGACAAATGTTATTAAAAGGTTTGCAATTTCAAATTAGTCGATGAATGAATTTTAAATACTGAATAATTATATATGCACACACTACCTTAAAAGAATGAACTCTCTAACTTGAATGTTAAATTATTATAATATCCCAAATTAAATACCCAACTTATTATTCTATATTTTATATTATATTGTATTTATTTTATATTATAATAAAAGCTAACACCTTTTTTACATTGATGGGTAGTAATTTTTTCGAAGGGTTGTGACTTTTTCGATGAGTTATGACATTTCTAAAAAATGTGATTTTTCTGAAGGATTGTAACTTATCTGAAAAGGCACTATAAACATTTTTTCATACTATGCTTTGTTGTCTATAAATAGAGAGGTTCTAACACTTTTAAACTACAAATTTAGTAAGTTTTCTATTCTTCTTCTTAAAATAAGGAAGATTGTGAGAGTTGTTCAATTATGCAATTACATTTTTTTTGTGTGGGTAAACCAGATATATCAACAAAAAATGATGCAACATGGAGAATAGAAATACTCAACGTATCTTCAAATGAGAAGATTATGTAGATAATTAATATGTACTCATTTTCATAGCCATAAATATACTTTTGCAACAACTTCTACTTGACAAGAAGTTCAATGTTTTCCTGTTGTACAAACTACAATTTGGTGTTCAAGCTGTGCAAAGTCTCAAACTGTTGAAGAAACATAATTTGATCAAAAATTTGTTTGAAGAGTCCAAACTAGATTTAATAAGTACTCCTTTGTTTTCAATTTATTTGTTGTACTTTTATTTTTATTCAGTTTAATATAGAATGTTCTTTTTTCTTGGGGGTGGGGCACTTCTTTAAGACCACAAAGTTAAAAGACATTTTTATATATTCTACATATCCTTAAATTAAAAGTCTTTTTTATTTTTTAAAATTTCATATCAAATTAAAATTAGATAAATATATATCTATATTTTTTTTTATCTATACTACCTTAAAAGAATAAACAACCTAGCATGTTAAATTATTATAAAACCCCCAATTTAAAACACCAAATTTAGTATATCATCTATATTTTATATTATATTTTATTTATTTATTTATATTATATTACATTAAATTAAAAACAGTCACCTTTTCACATTGAAGGGTTGCGACATTTCCAAAGACTTGTAACTTTTTCGATGAGTTTTGACCTTTTTCGAAGGGTTGTGACTTTTGACAGGGTTGCGACTTTTCTAAAGAGTTATGACTTTTTTGAAGAGTTATGACTTTTCCAAAGAGTTATGATTTTTCGATGAGTTTGTGACCATTTTGAAGGATTGTAACTTTTCTAAAGGGTTGTGATTTTTTTTGACAAGGCACAATAAGCACTTTCATACACTGCCCTTTGTCGGCAATAAAAAGAGGGGTTTCCTAAAAATTTTAATGGTTACGACTTTTTCAAACAGTTGTAACTTTTTCGATGAGTTGTGACCTTTCCGAAGGGTTGTGACTTTTATGATAAGAAACAATATGCACATGCTCATACTACCATTTGTTAACTATAAATGAAGGGGATTCCTCACATTTTTAAACTACGAATTTTATATGTTTTCTATTCTTCTCTTCTTAAAAACTCAAGTTTGATTTACAGACGTTGACAATCTTAAAGTTCAATGAAATTTGAACACTCCCTAATATTAATATTAAATTAATATATTATACTCCAACTAAAAACATCCAATTTAGTATATCTCCTATATTTTATATCAATATTTATTTATATTATATTATATTAAAAGTAAGAACTCCCACGATACAATAATAACTAAGTGACTAACTTTTAGTAGTAATCATAAGAAAGTTTACATCCAGTATTCATAGGAACTTATACTTTATCATTCATTTTTATAATTGTTTACATAATTTATTAATTTTATAATATTTTCATTATTTTTAAAAATAGTGTAGTACATGATTTGATATTCATGTGTAACGCACGTTAAAACTAGTATGTATATATATAATATCTTATCAACAATAACGATTTAGGAATTTTTACTAAATTCTTTGTCATCAATTTAAAATTTAGCCTTAGAACATTAACTACCCCTCTGTGTGAGTCGGGATAATAACAAAATAGTCATCCTCCCCTTTGATAATTGCCTACTCAATCTCTCTCTCTCTCTCTCATATTTCCATTTTAATTTTTTTTGTCTAGTTTCAAAATATTAATTTTTTAATCAATATTTGATATTTACTATTGGATTCTGACAAATTTAAATTCATACGATGTGATGAGCGATAGCGGAGCCACATTGAAGCAATACCCCTTGCTCAAATGTTTGACATATACATTATACATATATATATATGTTCGAATAAAAATATTAAGTGATTCTTTCTATATTAAATCAAATGAATGTTATAGATATTACCGTATTAGTAGAAAAAAAGAGATTAATAAGTTCCGATTACATAATAGTTTAAAAAAGATCGGGGTAAGCTGACCTATCCTCAACCGTTTTGATTATTTCGAGTTAGCATATCAGTTTTAACTTTTAGATAAAAAAAAGTCTTTTAATTTCTCATAAACACAAAAAGTAGAGAATGATGTAGAGATATAATCAAGTCTCGATCTGAGATCAAGGGCAAAGTCAAGTAGAAGTAAAGAGGTTCATCCAAATCCTAAGGACATTTATGTATATAGAATAAATGTTGACTCTACTTATTAGCTTTATCTTTTTTTTTTATATTTTGAACCTCCCAGTTGATTGACTACATGAATTTCGTATTCTATTTTCCTTTAGCCTACCCCAATTTTTTAAAAGAAAAAAAAAACAAGTGTCGGCTAGCAGCATCCACCAGCCAACGGCACAAAAAGACTTCAATTACTTTAATGTCTTCTATATATAATCCAAATACCAATAAGTCATCTTTTTTTGCCATATCAACTCTTTGACGACTTCTATTTTGCTGTATCTCTTAATTATATCACAGTTTTGGTTTTTGTATTTAATGTTGAACAAATCATGACAAAGACTACTATGCAATTGCCATCTATTTCTCACCTAAACTCATGTGTTATCTAACTTCTTTAATTGCAAAAATGATCTGGAATATGTCTGGCGTTATGTTAACATATTTGTGGGCTAAACAATCATTAGAGGTTATTGTTATTACTCCATTTGTTCAGTTTTACTTGTCTACTTTCGATTTTATGATGCTTCTTAAAAGATATTCCATTCGTCTCATTTTATATGAGTTAGTTTAACTTGACACGAAGTTTAAGAAAGAAAAACTTTTAAAACTTACGGTTTAAAATAATTGAGAGATGTTTCTGCGACTGTAAATTATTTCATTAAGGATAAAATGAATATTTTAAAGTTAAAAATTGTTACTTAATATAGAAATGTGTTATTCATTTTTTTAGATTGACTAAAATGGAAAGTGAGTCATTTAATAGCGGAAAAGTAAAAATAAACAAAGACTAATCCCTAAGAAGACGAAGATACTAGCTAATTCTTCCCATCTATCCTAACTTCAGTGGACAAAATTATTTAATACATGATATTGATGAAAAGTGATAAATATCTCGTAAAGTCAATCGAGGTACACAAAAACTAATCCGAACACCACAATTTTTTTTAAAAAGTAAATAGAGAGAGTAATAACAATAACAGTAACAAACTAAACTGATTTTTTCTACAAAAATACTGTTTTGGTAATTACCAAATACTGAAAATGACTTTAAAATATTTGATTGATTCCAAAACACATGCATAATATTATTATAATATAGTTTCAAATTTCATCCATCATCATAATATTAATCCGACTCTCTCCAAATCCAAAATCTTTAAGCAGCTACAACTACAATAGAGAATACTTACTAGCCTCAACAACTCCAACCTTAATAACTTTTCTTATTCCTTCTTTTAATCCCATTTGACTTTACTTTTTTTGGGATTTTTTGCAGTTAGGAAGAGAAAAAAACAACAGGTAAATTTCTCTCTCCCTTTTTTTTGTTTCGAGGTTTATCTGAATTCAGTACTTTGATGTTGTTAAATTACCATTGAGGGATGAATTAAGAAGTAACTTTAAAAAAAAAAAACATATATGTCACACAGTTATATATATGTTCAATACATGTATGTATCTGGGTTTATATGTTTTTGAGGCTTCATAGATAAGAAATTGAAAGTGACTAATTAAATATTTTTTTATGTAGGGGATTGGTCGAAGATGGAAGGAGTAAGATATTGTGGATATGTTTTTATAATAACAGCAATTTATTGTTGTTTTATGATGAAGTTTACAGTTGCTCAAATTACTGATCCTGCTGAAGGTATACCTAGTCAATTTTTGATTGATTTATATATGTTTGGGGTGCATTTTGGTTTTAATTTCATAAAATAAGTATCTAAGTAGCTAGATAGGTACATTTTTTTTTACAACTAAAAAGTTGGAAAATTCTATATGTGTCATTTAATTCATCCAAGGAAAAAATTGAGGAAATGAAAATGGAGAGGATCTGAATCCCAATTTTCGATATGTTGTCAATATTTCATTGTGAAATTTGGAAAAAGGTAGTTTTTGTTTTCAAAGTGAAAAAAATGATATTTGAAAACTGCGGTGGAGTTGTGTTTGGCCATGAATACAAATTGGAAATGTTTTTGACTTTTTTGTGAGTAAATTTGGAGTGAACAACTTTTTGTTGTTTTTCAAGTTCTTGAAAAATCTGAAATTTTATGGCCACCAAACGTGTTTTCGGGAGTTCAACTCTGGAAAAGGCGAAAAAATTTATGGCCAAAGTTGTCAGACAACGCCAATTTTAGCTCTCCGGAGTTTGGAGTGAGTTTTGAAACTTATAGTCTTGAAGATTTCATAACATTCGTGTGTCTATAAATTTTTTGAAAGTTATGGTCTTAAACATGCATAATATTTATGTGGCTTATAAACGTTTGTCATTCTAGTTAAATTGTTTTCAAATTTAGAAATATGTCATTCTTTTTGCAGTGTCAGCTTTGGTATCTATAAAGAATGGTTTGGTTGATAATATGAATTACCTGGAAAATTGGGAGAAGGGTGATCCATGTACATCTAACTGGACAGGAATTCATTGTTTTAACAAAGTTGGAGCCAATGGCTACTTGCATGTCGAGGAACTGTATGTTATTATATTCTTCTCTCTTATTAGTTGTTATGTTTTCTTCTTCTTTATACCTGGAATTGCTGCACTTGAGCTGAGGGTCTTTCAGAAATAGCCTCTTTACCTCCACGAGGTAGTGGTAAGACCTACATACACTCTATCCTCTCCAAGCCCCGGGATTTCAGTAAGTATGTTGTTGTTGTTGTAATTAGGTAGATTCAAAGCCAATTTACTCTAGCAAAGCATGGGTTGGTGTTTGAAAAACCCGAACCAACCTTGCCTATGTATACCTCTACTTTGGGCCATAAAAATACCTTTGATGTTAGAAAATCTTTGTATCTTTAATCAAGTTCCAGTGCGGTGGATTTCACGTGAAAAAGGTCTAGATTTACCCCCTCTGCTTTTGGTTGTGGTTAAGAAATTACCTTTCATTATGTTTCAAGTTGGAGTTCCTCTAGCATTAACAGCAAAAAAAGAGACTTGGTTCTTTCGATATCTGCATAATACTCCTGCAATCCAGTTAGCAGCACCTGGTTCTTTTGTAGTTGTTTGTTGATCATCAAAACCAATTTAAGCTCACCTCAACAGTTTGCTAACGACAAGGGCATGAGTAACTAAGTTAACTCATAAATTAGAGCACTTAGTTGTAAACTCTAGCAAAAGATGTGTCTTTACTACTATGACTATCTTGTATTCTTGTGTGAGGGCGATGCGTAACATATTAATCGTATTATATTCCCCCTTTGTGCAGCCGTATGATGGCTATGAATCTTTCTGGAAGTTTAACACCTGAGCTTGGACAACTATCTCATCTTCAGTTTCTGTGAGTTGTTACACATATTACTACATTGTACAAATATTTTAATTTTAAGATATAGTAGAGTTTTACTGATTTTTCTATCTGCTTTACTTATTTTTATCTTTATAATTCTCTTTCTGAAAGGAATTTCATGTGGAATGATTTGACTGGGAGTATACCGGAAGAAATTGGAAACATCAAATCTTTGAAACTTTTGTAAGTAGAACGAAATTTGATCCGTTTTTTTTTTTGGTCCCATCTTCTTGATTTTGCAGTCACTGTACATGTTTCCCCAAATGCTTTGAACCCTGAACTATCTCATCTAGGAGATCTAGGTAATCATTTGTCTATGATGGTGATATACTTTATGTTGGATAGAACAGGTGGATTTATGATTTTAAGTTTGATGGTTTCAATCTTTACATTCTTATCATCGAGTCCATTACACTTTTAAAACTAGGGGTTCAAAGTTCAATATTTTTAAATTTATAGTGATTTGTCATATATGTATCTGTGCTTCCTGTCGAAAATGTTGAGTTCAGTTGAACCTGTTAATTAGATCCTTCATCCGCCACTAGATAGAATTGAGGAACATTTTTTTTCTTGAATTTCACCTGAAAATTGTGCTTAATGTAATATTATTTCACGAAGTAAAGCCTAATGCTTGGAAAGATCATGACTATGTCGATTGGTCTAATCCCTTCAGAATTATGTTCATGCAGGCTCTTGACTGGAAACAAACTTTCAGGATCTTTATCTGATCAGCTAGGGTATCTCCCAAACCTGAGAATATTCCAGATAGACGAGAACCAGATATCCGGAAGAATCCCTAAATCCTTTTCGAATTTGAACAGTGTCCAACATATGTAAGTGCAACTCATTTGATTGTTTTAAACAATGGAACAAGTCTAAGGTTCTACTTTTGTAATCTTATGTGATATATCATGTGTCTACAGCCACTTCAACAACAACACACTGATTGGCCAAATCCCTCCCGAGCTTTCCAATTTGTCCACTCTGCTTCACATGTAAGTTTCTTAGTTTCTCTTCTTCAATAGACATGCATAATCTCAGTAGAAGTTAGAGCGAAGCACATTTTTGTAACTTCTAAAATGACCTTTATCTCTGCTTATGTCTGTAAACTAACGGAGTAATGTTTTTGTGATGATACTTTCTTTTTGTCAACAGGCTTATGGACAACAACAATCTTTCAGGATACCTTCCTCCTGAGTTTTCAATATTACCACGTCTTCGAATAATGTATGTCCCTACTCACACACACATATATGATATGCATATATTGAACCTCATATGCAACTTTCATTAGCTGTATTTTGCTCAAGAGGTATAACTAACTGTTACAAAAAAACAATTGTTATTCAGAGGCAACTTTAAACTGAACTTTCTGAAGTAACTAGTTATAAATTTGAAGGAATGCCCTATGAGTGAGACTGTCTATGTTTGTCTTAGTTGAAGTGGCGTTATTGGCCAAATGATCGAACAACTGAAGCTGAGAACATTTCGTTACAGATCTATCCTCAGAACCCTCTAATTATCATCTTCAGATCTTTCTGTTGATTATAAAATTCATCGATAATCTTTGCTTGTATTATCCAATGCTAAAAAATTGATTTTACATAAGACAAATATAGTAATCCTTGTCATACAATAACTGCTATGCCATTTGCAGTTCCACTGAGAAGTGCATGGGTTGAAATTTATGATGAAGTTCTGAATTTTCTTATGCAGACAACTTGATAACAATAATTTCAGCCGTTCCGAGATTCCAGCTTCGTATGGGAACATGTCATCATTAGTGAAACTGTAAGTGCTCCTTGAAAATGTTCCTCTCTTTTGTTCTTCTCCTATTCTCTATGACTCAGCATTATAAGTTATACATTTGAAGGACAACAATAGTAAATAATATGTACAAACATAAGCATATATTCATTGTGCACAATGTATATGAAAGAGAGAATGTTCAGGACATCTTATTATGATGGTTCAGGTAGATAGAATAAGATGTAATTGTTGAATACTGCTGTCACCTAATCAATGGAGATTCAATGCTTCTGATAATATTGCAGAAGTCTCAGAAATTGCACGTTGCGAGGATCCATTCCTGATCTTAGCAGAGTACCGAGTCTACACTATCTGTAAGTTCAAGTTTTGAAATTGTTTCTTCTGTTCCCATTGATTTGTGACCTTTATACTTCATGCGGCATGATTATAAGATCTTCTAAAATGTTAACACTTCTTGCTTACTGTTTGTACAGTGATCTCAGCTGGAATCAACTGTCTGGATCTCTACCAAATAACCTTTCCAACAATATGACTGCTATGTATGCTTTCTATTTCATGCTACAGATTCCTTCATATATCTAGCGTCTTAGTTCAGCCATATTTTGTGTTAGTTCATTATCTCATGTTGTGAAGAGTTCTACGTCAACCCTTTAAGAAACATTACTAAAGAGCTAACCTTTGGGGTTGAGTTAGGCCCTACATCCATAACACAAGTTAAACATAATTTTTATCATGATTGCACATTTCTCTGTGTGTTTTCCTGTCATTTTCCCTAATCTAATGTGTTGTCGTACATTCTCATGCAGTATTCTGTCACACAATCGTCTTGATGGATCTATTCCGAAGAGTTTTTCATCTCTTCCTTTGTTGCAGAAACTGTGAGGATCTTCACTGTGTCTTGTGATACATTCTCTTTAGTACTGTTTCTTTAACATTTCAAAGCTCAATTTCGTGTATAACAAATTGATTTGACGGACTTGTCACAGGACAATGGATAACAACCTTTTGAATGGTTCCTTTTCTACTGACATTTGGCAAAACAAGTTTACTTCAACGTCGTCGCTGTTGATGTAAGACCTAAAGCTAAATTGTAACATCAAATATCTGATATGAAATGTACTATCATTTACACAGAAGTCTGGGAGTCTTTTTAACCCTTCTATCTTCTTTGCAAAACTAGTGATCTTCGGAATAATTCACTTTCGGACATTTCCGGTACTCTTGAACCTCCTCTGAATGTCACTCTAAGGTAAGGTTTTTCTTTCCATATTCAACGACAAAACCTAAGAGAAGCCATTGAATTACTCATTTTATGATCTGACTATCACTTCATGTCCACATTTTCAATAATAAAAGACATTATGTGCCTCAGTAAGTGATTTGTACTAACTTTTGGCGATTCTTCTGCTCCTAACATTATCAGACAATTTTCAGGTTGCAGGGCAATCCTGTCTGCAGAAACGAGAATGTAAGAAACATCGCCAAGTTCTGCGGCTCTGAAGCCGGAGCAGAACATAAGACGAATAATTCAGTGATTGTAACTGGTGCTTGTCCTATTGCTGCATGCCCAAAGGATAACTATTATGAATATGTTCCAAACTCACCTGTTCCTTGCACTTGTGCCTCACCTCTCATAGTTGGCTGGCGGCTGAAAAGTCCAAGTTTTTCTTACTTTGATCCATATGTGCGTCAATTTGAGCAGTATATGACTAGAGATCTTCATTTGGACCTTTACCAAATGTTGATTGAGTCAAATTCTTGGGAAGAAGGACCTCGTCTACGAATGCAATTGAAGTTTTTCCCAGTAGTTGGGGTCAGTACATTTAATAAAAGTGAGGTCATTCGTATCAGCGACATTCTGCAATATTGGGAAATATCTGTAGTTGACCTTGTTGGACCTTATGAGCTCCTTAGTTTCACTCTGCAGGGACCTTATTCCTACTGTAAGTTCTCAGCGCTTCGTTGCGCTTCATGGTTGATCTTTGTTATCATGATTAGTATCTTCCTTCCTCAGAATTTTGGTTCATCATATGATGCGTGTTTTTCTGCAGTGAATCCTGATATTCAAGCTAAACATAAAAACAAAGGTGCTATCATAGCTATCGTTGTATCAGGTGTTTTTGCTGCATTTGTTTCAGCAATTTTAACTGTGTTAATCAAAAAACGACATGTCAAATACCAAAGCATCCTATCAAGGAAACGGCTATGTAAGTTCTCTCATTTTGGTTATAAGCTACCTTTACTTCATAAGAATATGTTTCTTTCAATTCTTTCCGCAAAATTGACGAGCATAAAATGTTTAATTTCATAATGCCAGCCGCAAAGCTCTCTATAAAATTGGATGGCCTTAGAAGCTTCACTTTCAGAGAAATGACCTTGGCCACTAACAACTTTGATCACTCAAATCAAGTTGGTGAAGGAGGATATGGGGCTGTCTTTAAGGGAATTTTAGCTGACAAAACAGTTGTTGCTATCAAACGAGCAAAAGAAGGATCAGTACAAGGGCAAAAAGAATTTTTGACTGAGATATCTTTGTTATCAAGGGTACATCACCGGAATCTAGTTTCATTGCTAGGGTACTGTGATGAAGAAGGAGAACAGGTATGATAAACTTTAAAACTTCAAAATTCCAAATCTTTTTGAATCTACTCATTAACCTGGAATTCATCATGTTGATCCTTTCCTCGGCGATATGAGTAGTTCAGGCTCACATTGTATGCTATAGCTTCTTTTTTGCTCCGTGGCAATCTTTTGTCATTCGTTCTGACATCTCTTTAGTATATCATCCATGTGAAGCAATTAACATGTTCCTGTTTATGTATTTGCAGATGCTGGTTTATGAATTCATGTGCAATGGAACTTTGCGAAACTGGCTTTCTGGTAAGGAAACAGTTCCCTGGTTCATTCTGATCCATCATCTTCATCTGCTTTATTTTTGGTTAGGGAAGCTATAGAGACTGGAGAGGAATTTGATATTTATCATTCTTCTAATAATTGTGTTGTGTAAGCTAGCTTGAATGCGCTTTGACTAATCTATTAAATACGTGCTACCTCCCACTAGCACAAATATCAGATAACTCCGTCCTCCAAGGTTTAGGAAGATGGCTCACCTCTGTTGGCGTTCCAACTTTGATTACCAAGTTTGTTACTCCAAATCTACCACCACTAGGCCACCCTTCTATGTTACTTAAACAAATAGTAGTAGTATCTTTGAACTGGTACAGTAGACTGGTGATATATGCTCTTAAATATTGTTTTTTTATGTCTATAAATGGAGATCAGATGTCAAGAAGCAAACTTTGATCTAATAACTGTATGTCTATATGGATATCACCTAATCTAGATTACTTTGTTGTAGTTACTGTTCCGTTACTATCTGTTGTTTTTGTTACTATGTGTTGTTTCTTGTACTTCTTTTTCTGGACTGCTTTGGACTATTTTTCCCTTGAGTCGATGATCTATCAGAAACAACCTCTCTATCTCTAAGGTAGGGGTAAGGTCTACGTATACTCTAGCCTCCCCAGACCCCACTTTGTGGGACTACAAGTATGTTATTGTTGTTGTAACACTTGATATCATTTTTTGACAGCTAATTGTAAAGGAACCTTGTCGTTTGCTACAAGATTGGAGGTTGTACTAGGTGCAGCAAAGGGCATTCTTTACCTCCATACAGAAGCTCATCCACCAATATTCCATAGGGATATCAAAGCCAGCAATATTCTTCTCGACTCAAAAATGACAGCTAAAGTTGCTGATTTTGGATTATCTAGGCTTGCACCTGTTCAAGATGATGAAGGTGTATTACCTAATCATGTTTCAACTATAGTGAAGGGAACACCTGTAAGTCCTTCACTACATCATTATGTTCTATTTGACCTCACTCGTATCATTTAAATTTGATGTATTGAGACTACTTGTATATGCAGGGTTATCTTGATCCCGAATACTTCTTGACCCGTAAATTGACAGATAAAAGTGACGTTTATAGCCTTGGGGTTGTGTTTCTAGAAATCTTAACTGGAATGCGTCCCATCTCACATGGAAAAAACATTGTCCGCGAGGTATTTCTCTCATTGTCAACTTCCCGATTTCCATGTCTTATCGCGTGCATATGTTTGATAGATGATTTATCCGCACACACAAAGTGAAGTACTCCCGACTGATGTAACGGTAGGGATAGAGGCAGATTCATGAATTAAACTTGTAATGCTCTTAGTTCTTACCATTGCACACACTACATGTCACCACTTTTGAAATGATACTTATAGAATTTACTTTTTGTTGATATATTTTAGTGTTTTTACATATGTATGTTATAGTTTGTGTTTGAACCCAACATTTTTTATGGTGCGTCCTCCTCTGGACAGAGAGAAGGGATAAGGGGAAATGTGAACATAATTTTTACGCAATCTTTCCTTGCATTTCTGCTATGAAGCTTCACACCTCGAATCTAGCTCCACCATGTTTAATAGTCCCTTGTACCATCAATGGCAGGTAAATTTGGCTCATGGCTCTGAGAAGATGTTCTCAGTCATGGACAGTACAATGGGATCTTATCCTTCTGAATGTGTGGAGAAGTTTGTAGCTTTGGCCCTCAAGTGTTGCGAAGACAAACCAGAAGACAGACCTTCAATGTTGGATGTGGTCAGGGAGCTGGAAACTATTCAGTCTATTCTCAGTCTGATGCCAGATATTGACGCTGATTCAGTAGATTCTAAAGCAAAATTTAACGAACCAAAGACAACGTCTTCATTTTCTGATTGCACTAGCAAGGACGCGTTTTTATCGTCCTCCAATGTGTCCGGAGCTTACAGTATCAGTGGAGTCAGTCTTACAATGCCTCGCTAACAGAATAGACAATAGTTGCTCATCTTTTGTACTAGAAAAAATAGCATGTAGAATAGAGAATTATACCATACAGCTTCTGTTTTATATATGTATATTTCAAGGATTTGTTATCATAGCCTTCTGAGTTCTGACAGTATGTGTATGCTATCAGAATCCAAAACTTTGCTACAAAATGGACTGAGATAGGTACTGCTATTTGTTTGCAAGGACTTGCACCAATCAGAATCCAAAACTTTGCTACAAAATGGACTGAGATAGGTACTGCTATTTGTTTGCAAGGACTTGCACCAACCAATTCTGAAAACCACACTGTATATATAGAAGGTCGATTTTTTATCTATATAAATGATGAACCCTCTTGTAATCAATCCAACATCATTACCAGAAATAAAAATATTGTCTAAGCTATGGCTACAATGAGAGTCATACAACAAAACAGGGAAAATTCGTTAGTTTTGAAGTAACGTTATCTTTAGATCACATAACATGTCATCGTAAACCACACAAAGGAACAGAAAACAAATCCTCGAATCAATATGAGCAAACTCCTGTTTTGTTCTATGGAACCAAAGTTAGACATGGTTGACACACTCCAAGCTCCTACAAGTAGTCAGAAAGACAATTTCTTGGACTAAAAAGACAGCAAAGTTCATTTTTATTTATAGATCATAGTAAGAGAACAGCGGGGAAATGGCTCTACCGGGAGGGAGCCGGTTTTGGATTGGTGTGTATTTGAAACAAATATTGATAATCACTTTGAAGCGGCATCAGCAGTATGCATACTGTGATTCTGGTCCAGCAACCTTTCTTTCTCTCCAACTAGTGTGTCTTCAACACGAACAACCTTTCCTTCATCTGGTTTATCCGCTTTCTGTGATCCTGTGAGCTTTGCTAACATGACGAATGTCATTCCCCCAAGAATGTTATTCGCGCATCTCAAAGCAATAACGGAGGTCTTAAATACCAAAGGAGGAAGACCTTTAGCTAGCACAAACTCAACACCGTTAAGTGTTTGATATCTTAAATTACTACTGAGACCCATATGTATTGCCCATGTTGCTGCATTCAAAAGTGTAGGAGGTGGCTTGTTTGGTGTTTCAAAATTCGGATCCATCTTCTTCCTCAACTTGATTAAACCATTAGATAATGCAGTCCCAACAAGCCCTGCTGCAAATCCAACTGCAGCAAACTGAGTTCCTTTGTACACAAATGTACCAAGCCTACTCAATAAACCATAAGAACCAGACTGAAACATGTGGCTCGGTGGGCAACTGGCGAACATCAAAGGGAGAGTTTGGATCGACGCAGATGCCGTTGGTGCCAACAGATACATCAACACAAAATTCATAATCGAACCAACAACAAGCGTCGAAAACACAAAATCTAATTCATTAAGCCCAAAATTAGGCCTTGATGCCATATCTCCAAGAACATTAGCACTTACACCAACCAATTCCTCCATAAGAACCTTAAAAGGAAACTGTGGATCTGCAGCCACCCTTGATCTCCATCCATTAACAAAAGCACCAATTGGTCCAATACTATCCCAAGAAGACTTTGAATCATCTGAATCTCCACCTTTACTCCAATCACCACTACCCCCACCACCCCCACTACCCCTTCCAATCCCAATACTTCCTCCATCACCTCCACCAACACCAACACAAGGAACTTGATACTTCAGGTGATCCAATTGTTTAGACACAATATACCCAGTTTTCAAAGGGTTAAAACAAACCCTATTATCACAAAATCTGGCTGAAACACCAGAAAGATCACGACTCTGATAGTAACCCGTAAGAGGAGAACAACGAAGCTGAGACATCGCCACCATTTTCTACCAACCAACCTAACAAAAGTAATGGCTATATTATTCTTCACATCAACAAACAAAGATTCAGATTCACTAAAAGATCAAGAAAGACTCTTTCTTTGACACAAATAAACACAACAAAAAAGATGCAACAGAGTTAACAATAAATCAAGAAAAGGAAAAGGGGTTACCTTTTATGAAGAGATGTGTTCAGTGGCTGCACATCAAGTGATCTGAGCAGAGCAAAAAAAGATGGCAGCAGCGGCTAAAGTGACTAAAATGGGGATCTGCATGAAAGTGGGAATCTTTATAACCTAAATAAAAATACAGGCGGCAGGGCCGAAGTTAAAGAAAAACAATAGGGGAATATGACAAATGGACGGTCTCTAAAATAAGCATCTCTTTCAAACTTGCACGTAGCAGCAAAACAAAGAAGAAACAAACCAACAAAAGGTTGTGGACTTGTGATGTTTGCGGTGGGATTGCGCGTTAACCTTAATTTAATAATTTGGGTTTGAGAAGCTACCCTACAGTGTGTTTAGATTTAGTTGGGATTTTAATATAGACTTCGGACATTGATAAAAAATTAAAAAAGAATAAACATAAGGAACAAACCTTGTACCCTTGTCAGATTAGCTAATATTAATTTGTCACGATTCAAAAGTCGAGGTCATGATGACACACATCTCGAGTATCTCAAAATGATGTGTAAGCTGAAAGAATCACGCATACGAGACTCCCCAAGGAAAGTCAGGTCACATACGATAGAAAAACAATAAGGAATATTTCAAAACCTGATAACATAAGTATAAAGAACATCTAATATATTTTTAGAATCTGAACTACATTTCAAGTTTTCAAAAAGTAAGTTAAAGACTTTAAACGATAGATGAAGATTAATGGCGATACGGAAAGCAAGGCTCATCCTGACTAGGATCTGTATCAAAGAAATAACAGAAGTAGGGGTGACGTTTGAATTTTTGGAGTTAAATAATTTAATTTTAATTGTTAATTTAGAAATTATGTAAAAAATTTAAAAGATATTATTTTAATTAAAATATGTCACGTAAATTAAAACGAACGAACGTTTGATTTATGGTAGGTGTTGGTGTGACTCCAGTCCCAGTGGGCCTAAAATGAGTAAAATTTTAATTTTTTAATGATGGGAAATGGCAAAAATGGTTGTTGATTTGACCTTTTCAGTCATCAATCAGCACCTACTACAATATTGCTCAAGGTTGGTGGCTTTGAGCTAATTATGAGGCGGATTTAGAAAATAAGTTAATGAGTTTAATATTTTTTTTAAAAATATATATTTTATATTGTGATAAAAATATTTATTTAGTTTTTAGTTTTTAAATGTTTATTTTTCTCTTTAGATTGTATATCAATTGTAGATTATTTAATTTCTTTTAATTTAGTATTTATGAGAAAAATATTCATGCTCTCTATGATTTTCTCTCTAGTTTGCTCGATAAATATTCAACGTCCTCCTCTGATGATATAAATCATTTTAGACTTGATAAAAATATATTTTTCTGTTTTTCTTTTATAATTCACTTTCTCAGAATTTGACATACATATATATGGTGAACTGATTTTGTAATTTTATTATACTTTATAAAATTTTATGTCAAATATTTTAAAATATTTTTATTTTTATACGTAAAATATCTTAAAATGATACGACGAGATCAGATATTATGGTCATTTTCTCCCGTTTAGATTCTTTCTTAAAAGTATAGAAATGTCATAAAAAGTCATTTTCTTAGAATTGCGTATAATTAAATATCATCTTACAAAATGAAACAAAAATAAATAAAAAATTACTTCAACCTCTTCTCAATAAAAACAAACAAACAAAACTGAAAGCGTCAGGATATCCTCCACTGTCTATCAAATGATCATCCATCCTACTCTAATATTTTGACTGATTGCAGGGAACTTCTACTTAAACTTGGAAACCCTCCGATATATCATAAATACAGGGGAAAAAATCAAGTGGCAGATACCTTGGTTAAGGAGGGATCTAGACTGAAGGAAGCTAACTCCCTCGTACTTTGGACAGCTCCTCCGTTGATTGTTTCTAGTAGAATAGGAGCAGATAAAGTAGGAACTCTTTATGTTAGGCTAAAAGAATCGTTTTCTACTATAGAAGGTATTAATGTGTATAATGTAAACTCAATCCCTTTTCCGAACGTTACTAGCCATACTCGGCCATTTACATGCATATTAAATTATAACATATCATCTTGTTTACCAAAAAAAAAAAAACATGTATTTTATTTTTGGACTTTGGTGCTTGGCTGCTAGCTATATGTTAACAACTCGTTTGGTCGGAGAATAAGTTATTTCGAGATTATTTATTTTAGGATTGTCATTGTAACTTCAAAATAATTTATCCGATGATTTTAACTCAACTTATCATGAATAAACTCATTCTAAAAATAATTTTAAAATTAATTATTATCCCTCGTACCAAATTTGCCCTGAAAGTCAAAGTTGAGTTGTTGTTTTTTTGTTGATTTTTCAATGAAATCAAACCCAAACTGCTAATGTAGAATGATGATACATGAACCCACAACATCAACATCACAAAAGATTTGTCTAAGCCACCAAAGCTATTCTATTTGGGATATTTTCTCTAAATAGTAGAATACTTTTTAAAAAATACCTAAAATATTCCCCATATAAGCAGTTACAAAGAAAATATACAAAAATCTAATAATAATAATATGCAAATAACAGGGGTTCAAAAAATAAAATATAATGTGTAAAATTTGACCTTACAACCTCAAAATGAAAAAAATTGAGCTTCCTAAATCACTAAATCAGCATCTAATCTTGTGTACAGAGAATTCTCTCTCTCTCTATCATATACTATACTATACTATACTATTTTATTATAAGTGTGGAGCTTCCAAGTTAAAAGTTGGATTACGAAAATGTCCCAATAAAGTCATAATAGTATGGACAAAAATGTAAATACACATTAATAATTATAATAAATACGATCATTTTCTTTCAATACTATTATTATATATTTATGGACAAAAATATATATACACATTAATTATAATATGAGAGATGCTAAACAACCATAAAATTTTGGCCAGAATTTTGAAAAGACAGTTATAACCTTTTTCCTTCAAAATAAAGAAATAAAATTAAGGCTTGCTCTTTTCTAGTAAATTGTATAAAACATTTATTATTTTGATAAGATTAATGTTTTGAATCCCACCTAATAAAATATTTAACAGTTTTGTTTCTTCGTCAAATTCATTTTTCTTCTCATTTTTCGTCATTCTACTTCTTTACCTTACCTTTTTTTTAATTCTCCTGGCTCTTTTAAAAAAAAAAATGTGGAGTAAATTAAAAAAGAAACTAACAAGAATAAATATCTACTTTATGTCTCCAATAAAGCAACTCTATAAGATCACAGAAAAAACACTATTTTTGAGATTTAATTTCATATTTTTTTGTATATAAATAATTAATATATTTTTAAAAAATTATATTATAATCCAGTTTTAAACACACTATTCATATTTTAAAATAAAACACTTACGCTTCATGTAGTGTGAAAATTCTATACTTACACTTTCAATGAGTTTATCTATAACTAAGTATATTAAAATAAATTATTAAACGATAAACTAAAATTATAAAAATATAATTTTTGTGAAATTATTCTAACAAAATTTTAAAATGAAAATTGCATTTGATTTTAAAATAATTAATATTTTTTTTTAAATGTTAAGTGATACAAATTAGTTAATAAGATATATCAACGGTTAGTAATAACTTTCTTTTAATTTAAATACGTACATTATTTATAATTTTATTTAAATGTAATATTTATTATATATAATTTCT